>ML217910.1:7034-38647 GCA_004785975.1 Popillia japonica
CTCATGGAAATACAGAACTTTCCATTATAGGCAACAACCGTTGAACTGCACAAGTGGTGTTAGTAAATTCACAATAATGTACTATTGTAAACCATCCCCAATAGAGTTGTTCGGCAATAAGATAGGTCCCCTTTTTGGAGGAATTGTAATAACAGTTGGACGTGAATGTAATATTTTTATGCAATCATTTTTAGCAATATTAGTTTTCTTTAACTGCTCTGATAACTACAGATTGGCCATATTTAGATTGTGTAAAATTTGTAGCTTCTAATTTACCAGTGAAATAACCTGCATTTCGGTAATTGAAAGAAAAATTTTCTTAAACGAAAGTTGCCAAGTCAAATAAAGTTCACTAGCTATATAGGTATGTATTATGTATGCAATGATATTAAAAACCAAATAAGATCTGAGTTAGTGAATTAGTGTACGTGGCCCTGAATCCAGACAATTTGTTAAGCGTAGTAATTGTTAAGTAAACAGTCATCGTTCTATAGCAAAGTTTTAAACCGTCCCTCAAGAAGCTACTAATGTAGTGATTAGTTGCAAGAGTTTTTTATTGTATATCTTGTGCATTTTTTGTACTGTATATATTTTACAAACTATGACACAGTCGACACCCGGAAACTCTCATAGTAGAGACTCGGGCCGGGGAAGCCTTCAATATCTTTTAGTCCTATTATTTACATTCCGATATTTATTAGTCAGACAGCAATTCAAATGGTTTGATAGTTACTATGTTTAAGGTTACATTCGATTTCCTGTCAACATCATCTGTAAGAATCTTTCCGCGTTTTAATTATTTGTATTTACCTAATTTTACAACTAAAGTGTATTGCATATAAATGGTTTTACAAAAAAAACCTTTTTTGATTGAAAGAAAGTATATATCCAAACGATTTGAAAAGAAAAGTTGACAATCAGCAGAAATTCAAGATGAAGTTGGAAAGAATTTGAATATAAACATAGTATACATCAACTCACTTCGCTTTTAACCTAACTCATCAACATCAGAACGTAAATAACAGAGCTAGAGCATGAATCACTTTTGTGTGGTGCCCAGTTTATAATTTTTTTTTTTTTAAGTTTGACCTTTATTAATTTTCCTTTTTATATTTTTTGTACGGATACAACTATTAGAAAAATATACTGTAACATGTGCTATAATCAGCAGAAACATATGCTGGAGAGTAAGTGATGACAAAATTCAATTAATGGCATATCCAAAATTTTTGTTAATACATATCTGCATAATTCTTACTGCCGACAAATGTAATTGCGCTATATGAACATACATATGTACACCTGGATGCAAAGGTATTCGGACACGTATCGACAGAGAAACACCTGCCGCACAATATTTTGTTCCGTACGGTGTACTGACACTCCACCTATATTCGGAACAAAATATTGTGCGGCAGGTGTTCCTCTGTCGATACGTGTCCGGATACCTTTGCATCCACAGCTGTACATACATATATTTCAGTCAAATTTAGATCTTGTGTTTTGAAATATTTCTAGACCTTAGGAAATGTGTTATATGTCAGCGAACGGTATGGTATGTGAAAATTGCTACTATATGGAAGGGTACCACAAGGAAGTATTCTTTGTCCGCCACATTGAAAAAGATAAACCTTATTACCATGTAATAATAACAGCGCATAGTATTACACTTCTGGTAGTTGCAGTGGATTTTAAATATAGATCATGAAAGCATATAATTAGTTTATCCAGTAGACTAGCGCATCGGTGATGAGGATCTTATTATAACACAATGCCAACCGAAACGTCTGGGACTTACAGTGGATTTTGAGTGGAGATAGAGAGAGCATATAATTAGGTTACCCAGTAAACTGGCAAGTCTTTCCCATGTGTTCAAAAGGCTGAAAACAAAGAACATGTTTGATATGGTGATACAAATTTAAATTCGTATCACATTCGTTTTCACTCGCCTATATCTTGTGAATTATATATCTGCATGGCTTGTACATCATTATCCAATTTTGATAGTTTTCAAAATGCAAATATGCGCGATATGCTATACTGGCTATTGACATACAGAGTGTCCTGGAAAATGTGGGAAATCTCTAGGATTCAGATAGAACATTAAAAAATAAGATTACAAGTTCCGATAATTTTTTTCCCTAGCGGCCCTCCCCACGGAGATACGGCCTCCTAAAAGACGCCCCTGGAAAACAATCTTTCTTGAATAACTTTTAAACTACTTAGTATAATTTAATGAAAATTTAATATGATAAACAGTAGTAAGGACCTCTTAAAATACTGATCTTAAAACATAATTGTTGTAAAAATAATTTCGTGTTTAATTTTCGTGTACATTATTTTTTAGGTTGTTTTTTAATAAGTTCAAGAAAAACAGGGCTTACATTTTCTAAAAATAATTTTTGTTGGTGCCTCTCAGGAACAAAACTGCATTTTTAAAAATCTTTGTAATTTTGTCGAATAAAAAAAATATAAATAAAACTTATACTAAAACTTTTCTGTTCCTTGAATGACTTTCGGATCAAACTTTGTTGCAGCAAAAAAAAATTAGAAATCATGGTTCTCTTTAATAAAACTAAAACATTAATTTCTTTATTATTTTTTTTTCTCGAAAACGGTGCATTTTTACGACACTGAATAAGAGTACCTTTTCTTTAGCTTGTTCAAGGTATCCAAATTTATTTTTTTTAACTCCTTACCATACAGGGTGTATGGGTGTATCTAAGCATTAAAATGTATAACCTAGTACGCCCCTGGTAAACTAAACAAGCTAATTATGTTTTAAAGGCAGTATTTTAAGAGGTCCTTACTACTGTTTATCATATTAAATTTTCATTAAATTATATTAAGTAGTTTAAAAGTTATTCAAGAAAAATTGTTTTCCAGTGGCGTCTTTTAGGAGGCCGTATCTCCGTGGGGAGGGCCGCTAGGAAAAAAAAATATGGGAACTTGTAATCTTATTTTTTAATGTTCTATCTGAATCCTAGAGATTTCCCACATTTTCCATTATGCCTTGTATAGTAGACTGTAGGAAGTGTATGGTTAAATTGTTCTTAACCAAAATTAAAATACACGGGAGTCTGTTTAAGCCGTTTAAAACTGTCTTTAAACTGTTCTTAGTTAATCGAGCGACGGCAGTGTTTTTTTAGTCTACTACACAGTATAGCAGTAGTTGCACTCCTCGAAAATAGTGATACAAAACAGTAGCTCACGCATTGCAATGCGCAAAGGCTTCTAATCGCAAAATGTGGCATTAAGTTTGTTTACATTAATGGTTTGAATAACCTATATGTTGGTGTATGTGATAATAATTAACACAGATGAGTAACAGAAAGTGTTGTGCACCTAACTGCAACAATAAATATCTAAAAGGTGGTGGTATTCATATGCTTAGCTTGCCGCAAAAGTAAAGTAAGTAAAAATACATTTATTCTTTACTTAATCTTGTTAGATAAGTAGATTGTTTTTTTAATGAAATATATGTTGTTGAATATTGTGTTGGATCAGAAATCAAAGCTCACTTGAAAACTATTGAATTTGTACCCTATGTCCCAATTTTCCATTAGAGTATTTATTGAATTTATTTGTGCAAATTCGTGTATATTTTACGTTAAAATTCGCAACTTGGTGCTTGGAGACCCAAATAACAAAACGAAGAAACTTATAACCTTACTACATTTGGAGTTTGTATATGAATATAGTTTGAAGTATACGTATGTGTGTATATGTGTGTACATCGAAGTTCGTAGCTGTGTGATTATATTTATTATATGTACATACTTTCAATTGTTCTAAGCAATACATACTTTTTTATCTATGTATATACATCGTTAATGAAAAAACCTTCTCACCACATTCAAATTTTTGCCGTTTTTATCATTATTAATTCTTCGATCTGCCACTATGCGATATTGCGCATTGCAATGGGCGTGTTACGCTTTTGTATCACAAGATCAAAGGTGCGGACATGAAGTGAAACTATTGCTTGAATATATACTATGCTACTATTATCATATTGATTAATAAGCAGTATGTGTGATCTAATAAAATTTGTTACAATTACGTCCACTGCAATAAAGCTAGCTGCAAAGTCATCACAGAAACAATAAAATAACAAAACGTACATTGCTCAAGTGTATGTAATTACGAATGAAGTCAAAGCATATATGTCATAAATTGCAATTAAATATTTAATTTATAATAATGCATGTTTATTGGCCTAAGTAAATAATACATAAGAATGAATTTCATAAATACAATTAAGCCAATATACATATATGTAGTTGTCATGTGAGCAGTGATTTCATATTTGGGCCTTTCATCTAATGGGTACTCACTTTCAGTCAAACGGTCGAACTTACAAATTGAATTAACTTTGGGCGTCGAGTATTTTAAATTCAAAATGCCGATACGAAGTCTCTTTGCCGTAAACATCATTCGTTAATGCAGACGTTCGGATGTCTGACGGAAGCAGGTAATTCGCCGGCGTCCAGGGCATCGTTCGACCAACTTCCGGCCGTTACCGTTCGTCAATTTAATTTTCCAGGACGTCGAGCACATAAAATATTTGCGAAATTCGAAACCACAAAGGACGAATCGCTGCAAAATTATGATCTAATATCTACAGACGCAACTTAATTTACTATTAATCTAGGTTAAATGGTTTTCACCGGCCATTCTTCACATTTTCCAGTAGGTAATTAAAATCATTAACTATATTGTCTGTTAGAAAAGCTGCCAAAGCTATACCAGAGAAATCTAAATATGGACATCGTAGTGTAGATCAAAAATATATATCTTTATGAAAGCCAACTAAATAAGTAATATTGGAGATAATAAAGAACAAGATATTAAATTACTTTCTATTTTATAGAATAATATATAATAAATTTACATGTTGAAGGTTTTACAAAACAAATAAAAATGATATTGAAATATATTTACTTTACTTTATTGTACAGCTTAAACATTAAGCTGATTGCAGTAGTGTGTTTAAGTTAAAATTTAGCAATTCATAGTACTGTTAATGGCTGACAATATGCCTGTGATACAAAATAAGCTCAGCAAACGTGACCATAGCTCAGCACGTTTGCTCCCAGTAAATTTCCAATAGAGTAAATTTTCAACTCTCGGATAAAGCTTCTTGTACGTTCACACACTTCCCATTCAATAAGTTGTGCAGATGGTGCGAAAACGTAACAGTTTCTGACAATCTGCTCAGTGTAGTTGGCGCGCCTTTTTCTGGTGGGTCTTCTCAGGTTTCCCCATTCTGTTACACACACTGAAAGTCCACAGACCTAGATCTGAATTTATTCATAGCGTGTCCACGTTTATTGTCTACCGAAGGGCTGTCGGTCCGCTCTTCTTAATCAACACTTCCTTAATGTGAAACATCCTACCTAACTAGCGCTTCACTGAAGTTTCCTAACCTCATGGACGAATGTGTAGGTATTTTTGAAGGAACACCTGGTGTCCTACTTTCCGTATTCCGGCCTAGTCGTTTTCATTTGTGTTTCTGTTTGTTTTCGAAACTAAAAGTTTGTCATTTCCAGTTTCGTGAAGTTACTCCAAAGCATTCGACAGATCAGAGTCATTTCTGAGGTTCTCATTTATAACTTACCAGGTTATTTTTTATGTTGCTTGTTCTGGACCACCGCCATCTTCCGCCGATAAGAGTATTCTGCCGTCGGTACAGTAACAACTTTAGTTCATTCAGGCCTAAGTCAAGGTTTCCTTTTCTTGGCAAAAAGGATTAAATTCGAAGAGGTTTATTGTGGACGCCGTTAGAGTTTTATGCCAGTATTTGCATATTCTACTGTGTCGTCTTTTACCTGTATTTCTTCCAATTTTTTGTTTTCTTTTTTCTTCTTCGTCGAGTTTTTGTCACTTTCTCTCCCACGATTTCATCTCTATTTTTTTAACTTTTACTTTCGCGTCCAGGTATCATTTTTTTATATACTGTAGCTAGTTTTGTTTTCTGTGCTATTTGCTATTTTATTACTTAGTGTAGCGTCTACTTTTCCTATTATTTCGAATTCTGTTAAGGTATATTTTATGTCTGATATGCAGTATAGCAGCATATTTTTTTACTTATTGACATTGATATTTTCACCAACAAGGGGAACACTAGGATTGTCCGACACGGATCTTAATGAATCTCAACTATATTATAGAGAAATCTTCCTTCAGTATCCAGCTACTAGCCATTATCCTAACGCGCCCTAAATTCTCAGAAAATCAACGTTGTATAGCGCGCTGAAGGAAAGCCCTAATCTAATTGTTCACTATATAAACAATTATATTTCATACAAATTAGTCATAAATGATATTTTTCGCCGTTGTAATTTTATTATTAAAAAAATTGGAAGCAAATCTGCACTATGACGTGTATTTAATTTGCATGAAATATAGCTGTTAATATAGTGCACAATAAGGTTAAAAAAGAATGTGCTGACAGGAACCGAGAGCGAGCCACCAACGTGGCAGGCGTAGTTGTTATTCACTGGGCCACGAAGGCTTGCTTGTTAAGAAACTAACATTATCGATATAAAGGCATGAACTTAGCGCGTTTATTCAACCCGTTAAACAACATTGATTTTCTCAGAAAACTAAGACACGTTAGGGTAAAAGCTCGCACCTGGGTACTAAGGGAAGGTTCCTCTACAACATAGTTGAGATTCATTATAATCCGTATCGGACAACTCTAGTGTTTCCATTGTAAGTAGTGGTCCTGCATGACAAATAATTTCAATTTAGAATTCTAATGTTCTTCATTAAAAAAACATATTCCGTCAGTATTGGTTGAAACGTGTAGATGCTTTTTGTTTTATTCCGGACTTTTGAATAAGTATTATATTTATTGCCTACGTTATTCTCATTAGGATTATATCTTTATAGTTTCCATTTCTACTGCCCCACTCTTGCTACCTGGCGTTTAGGTCTACACCTAGTATTGCCCATATCCTATCATTTGTGAAAACTATGTGATACAGCTAAGATATACTCCACATTATAAATACAGCGTGTCAAATGAATAGTGTTGAAAAAATAAACGGTATAAAACTAATATCACAGAAAAGTAAATCAAAAAAAAATATAATCATATATTAAAATCATTTTTGCTGTAATAATTACGAAATTTTGTTAAATCCGTGCCTGACACGTGTATACAAGAAACACAGTAATCAAGTTGCATGATATTTAAATAAACGTGCAAATAAATGCTTATTGTACTATATGAATGAATTTGTTTAGTAGCAGTTTTGCGGCGTAATTAATTGCACATATGGTTTTCTCACAAATGTTCTATTTATAACAAGGGCACACATCTACTATTGATTTTTTCGTTTCTATATGTTTTATTGTTGTAGGAAGTTGCCGTTTTTGTTGTTTTCATTACAGACCCTTTCAACATTAAAGTACGGCTATTATTACCTAATGATAATAATTAATAATTTATTATTAGAGATCCCGTTCGCAGTTTGTAGTTTTTCTTTCTTTTCAAATAAATCGTGGTAGTCCTCAAAAGAACTGTTTGGTGAGAAACAGAACAAAATCTTAGAGCAGTAGTTGTTCGAAGTGACCACCACTAGATCGCGTTCTGTACGACGGCAAACATTATTATGTACAGCTTGAAAGCTAGGCATCTCCTGACGTATAAGCTGAGCCGCTGTGACAACACGGTTTCCAAGGTCCTCGGCGTGTAAAATTTCTTTTCGACGATCATAAACGAGGTGTTTCATGTATCCCCACAGGAAAAAAGTCCAACGGATTCAAGTCGGGACTTCGTACTGGCTATGGAACCGTTTCTCTCCATCCTATCAAATGTGCAAATGCCTGGTTTAACTGTTCCTGCACAGGTAGGGAAATGTATGGAGCTGCTCAGGCATGAATGAACAACATTTTCTGTCGTACATCTAGTGGTATGTCGTCCAAGTAATCAGGCAACGTATTCAACAGAAAATTTAAATAACCTACAGCATTTAATCTTTGGGGAAGTACATACGGCTTAAATAAATGATCGCCCAATACTCCGTCCCATACATTTACTGATATCCTATGTTGGGATGAACTCTGGTGGATATCGTGTGGGTTTTCATTGGCCCAGTGATGATATTGTGGTAATTCACGGGTGATACGGGTGCAGTAAATTACTCCGTAAAATTTTGTGCACAGTACCATGGGAAATATTTGTCTTGCGGCTACTTATCCGTGAATTCATTTCTGCGAAGCAGAGAAGGTTGTCTTCCGTTCGTTGCACTCGACGTGATCTATGCGGCCCACGCCCTGCGTAGAGTTGCATTACTGTACCCGTATTCCGTACCCGTTGTAGAACTCGTAATATGGTATTAGCAGAGGGATGTCTACGATGAGGAAATCGTTGTTAGTACAAACGTTCCGCTCCTCCAAGATTTTGTCCGTAGATTAAAATCATGTCCAGGTAGTCAGTATTCGTATAACTTGACATAATGTACAAATACGCCAACATGACTGAACCTTCTGCCTGTGTTGCCCATCTATTGATGCGTTGCGCTTGAACGACAGGGCCGCACCGCGATTGAAAAATAGTATTTTCTCGTTACTCAGTAGAAATAAAGTCATCATATTTTGGAACTTATGTACACTTCCATGCCATTAGCCTTTGATACACTATTGAGCAGACACCATATATACATATATGAACAGTGGTGTTGTGTTTACAGAAATTTTGCATTCCTTTTTTTATAACTTCCTTACTGAGGGAAAGATAGCCTTCGTACATGTGTATTAGTTATTTGCTGGTAGAAATATGCATTCCAGTTGTCCCCAAGTGGAAATATCCTTTTTCTTCCAGGTAATGTGAAGTATGTCGCTTGTGAAAAGTGCGGCATTTCCTTCGCCAATCATAGTTTGAAACGGGTTTTAGTTATTAATAGAACATCGGTGTTAATTTCTTACAGAAACTTGTCGATCTACATACTTTTTGGTATTTATTTCTTGTCAGTTCCAGTACATTACATTAATTTCTCTTTTGATTTACCGATGACAACTTTTATTTTTTTTATGTTATCAGATTGAGTAAGAAATTTGTTTTACTGTACTTATCTGGTATTAGTATCGTACACCATGGTGTGAATCTTTCCAAAGATATTCACGAACACTGAACCAAGTTTCAGAACCTTACTATAATAATTCTCTCCTACTAAGAAATTTTACACTTTGCTGTCCGAAAATGTATGCGACAATTGAATCATTATATTCAATTATACATATACATATATATATATACGCAATATTTGACGACGAATTTAAAAGTTCGATGACGCATTAAAAACAACGTTCTGTACCCGAATAAGATATATGTATACAGGTCCATGAAACTTCTAGTTACAATGCAAATCAACACCAATTGTCTTATTTTTGTAAGAGTTTAAATTTATATAGCATTCCTTATACATATTAATTGTTTTAGAGATTCAATCTCTTTGAAGGGAAGTCATATTTACAATTTGATATCTCATATACATTTGCAGTTTCCGTCAAACATTTAAACTTGCCTGATATACTTCCGATGTGGAGATAAATGCATCAAAACGGTAAACTAATGTATTACTAGTTAGGATTAAATGTAAAGATGAGTTACATATTCAGTTGCCTTCATGTAATATTCTTCCATTTAAAAATGTACCAAATCGACAATGGGCGAGGTTACGCAAGAACAGTTGCAGTAGAAAATGAATCATCCTATTACATAAACAACGTCTACCAATGCCGAGTGTCTAAATTATGCCAATGAAGACTATTTAAATTTAACAAAGTGATAACAAGAACGGGCAGAAATAAACTTTATTGTTAAAGTAACCGCAATTATGGTGAACTTGACAACAATTTGTTTTAATTATTATGACAACATAAATAAATGGTATACGACTGTTTACTTATTCTACTATTCTAGTGAAAGAAGCATAACAAACTGTTATGTATTGCGCCAAAAAGAGAGATGAAGAAAGTGATGCTCTCATAACTGTTAGAGTTGTTGGTGAACATTTGTTTTTCCCTGCGACACACCCTCTTGTGTATTCATATGCTCTCACTAGACAATATGATAGTGAATAGTTTATCCAATACCATAATAATACTAAAATCATAATATCATAAATACGATTGTAAATCATAATATTTGCGTAATTAACTATTTAAATTTAACAAAAACAAATTATATAACTTATACATGTATGTAAAAGCTCCTCAGATGTCGTTTGACTTACAATTAGTGAAAATACAAAATTTGTCAGCAAGAAATATTCTATAATCTGGAACTGCATAAAACATGTGTGGATGAGGCAAGTGTTTTGACGACCCACGCGTTAAAAGTTGTGGTGTTTGGAGTTACCGGAATTTACCTGTATTACACAAGCTCACTGTCCTTGATATCACATGACTATGGCTCTCCTACTCAAGGAATTATACCGATTTAGTACTGTAAGTACAAAACTAAATTAGTTCAAGCTGATATTTTATTTTTGAAACGTTATAAAAAGCATAAGGTTTGCCCTAAATTCATTAAAATAGATATACAGTACAAATAAATGCACAAAATATACAATCCACGGCCAACAGCCGAAAACCTTCACAATAGAGACTGGGGCCATGAAAGCGTTCATTTGTAACTATTGTATATAAACTGCGATAGT
Organism: Popillia japonica; assembly: GCA_004785975.1. Lineage (NCBI taxonomy): Eukaryota > Metazoa > Arthropoda > Insecta > Coleoptera > Scarabaeidae > Popillia > Popillia japonica. The sequence goes on from ML217910.1 coordinate 17,708, forward strand.
AAAGGCTGTCCCAACTGGAACTTAGCGATTTAAATTTCACATTATTTTCAAATAAGGTAACTTAGCAACCTAATATTTGGTATACGTCATCTAAAAACTTGTAAAAGTCATCATGCAACGTTTCACGACTGAAGAACGTATCCAAATTGTTCAAATTTATTATGAAAATGGTCGTTCCATTATGAACAGAATTCGTCGACTACGCATTGTTTTTCATGGGAATCATATTGCCGGCAATACGGCAATTAGGAATTTAATGGTAAAATTTGAACAAACTGGTTCTGTTCTTGATGTAAAGACACCACTACGTCCTCGTAACGTTCGGTCAGTTGAAAATATCGCTAGGGTGAATGAAAGTGTTACCGAAAGTTCAAAAACTTCAATTCGTCATTGGTCACAGCAATTGGCCATCTCAAGATCATCTCTGCAACGAATTTTAACAAAAGACCTTCGGCTATACGCATACAAGATACAGTTAACACAAGAATTGAAGCCGAGAGACCATCACCACCGCCGTATCTTTGCCAATTGGATTTTGGAGCAAAATAAATTTGATGACGAATTCTGTAAGCGAATCATATTCAGTGACGAAGCCCATTTTCGCTTAGGGGGTTACGTAAATAAACAAAACTGCCGCATTTGGGGGCGTGAAAATCCTCGAGAGATTTTTGAAAAACCCATGCACCCAATACGTGTCACTGTATGGTGCGGTTTCTCGGCCAATGGTGTTCTTGGACCTTACTTTTTTGAGAATAATAATGGAGAAGCAGCAACTGGCAATGGAGAGCGGTATCGACAGATGTTGAATAAATTTCTATGGCCTCATTTAGAAGATATGGACCTCAACAATCTTTACTTTCAACAAGATGGGGCCACTTGTCACACTGCCAGAGGAACTCTAAATTTACTGCAGGAGAAATGCCCTCGCCGTGTGATTTCTCGTAATGGTGACGTGAATTGGCTTGCAAGATCCTGCGACATAACACCGATGGACTTTTTCCTTTGAAGTTTCCTTAAGGATCAAGTCTGCACAAATAATCCACAGACAATTGATGAATTAAAAAATAACATTCGTGCGGCTATTGGTGAGATTAACTTGCATATGTGTGATAAAGTCATTGAACATTTTAAAAAAAGATCGCTGTGTGCAATAGAAGTCATGGTGGACATTTATCCGATATCTTGTTCCACATATAATTTTAGGGTTTCTATTTTATGTTTACGTTAATAAATCGTTGAATTTCTAAATACTACGCATTTTATTTGGAATTTAAATCACCAAGTTCCTATTGGGACACCCTTTATAAACCTCCACCAAGTTTTATTTAATAAGCTTTACCAAGCATGCATTTCTAGGAATTTTAAAGATTAGCAGGAATTAGTACCTTGAAAAATAGTTAGATAGGCTACAGAGATCAGAAAGAGATATACCAACAATTTATTAAGGAAGCATTTGCCTACTTTAAGGCATAGCAAAAGATTGAATATTTAGTTTATATTTTTTCCTAAAAGCAGTTCTTTTTTAATATAAAATTTATTAACGCCTTCAAGGCGTCTACTTAATAAATTGGTGCGGAATGTACTACTGATGTTTTAGCGACTATACATATATCACTCTGTAGCCTATAATTATCATATAGTCATTATTCTATATGACAATCAATAGAATATAGGAAATATTTACACTCCTGCAAATAATTGACGAGCACGCCCTGTATAATCTGAACGCGTGGTTCTAGCGCAATGAAATTTGGTATAGAAATAGTACTAAACTAGTATAATGCAAACAGAATGTGCCTCCATTTGGTAACCCATTTGGCAACGTGTTCGACAGTGAGTGAAAGCCACTGCAACGCACGCAATGAGTGCACCTTCCCTTCCTGTCGGCCAAAGGGCTCCAAGTTGCCTTGAGGACAACGTACGCCACGATACAATGCTGAACAGAAGGACGCGGTTCTCACGTGCTGTGGTCGCGCGGGACTGTCCTGTTCGCGGCTGAAGGCGCGTACGTCCTATCTCAGTCCATTCTCGTCATGCCCCCTGCACAGCTGACAACGACCACTCGAGAGGGCGCGCGATCTCACGGAAGGATTACCGGCCATGTGCATCCCTACACTCACTCCTCGCTCAAACACTCAATCGGTGCCGCTCAGTAAAAAATGCTCGTCTACAGGATAGATGTATCTTCAGGCGTTCAGATTATACAGGGTGTGCTCGTCAATTATTTCCAGCAGTTTATTTATTTGTTATTGCAGGTGTAGGGTACTAGGTAATTATAAAGTTAAACCCATGCTATTAAGAAAATAGCATTTTTTTCGTACCGAAGTATACATACGTATCTGTAAAATCATTATTTTATGACTAGTTAATAAGTATGAAATGTGTAGTATATTGTGCACACAAGCAATTTTAATTTTGAAGTACTTCGCCTATTGTGCTCTCTAATTATTCGAGTTTCTCAGGATTCTATTCTACGGAGGAAACGTAGTTTGTCTTTGCTGAATAATACTTGATTCTACAAACATCCGTGAGTTTTTAGTTGTATTAAGTTTTATAATTGAATAATATATAAGTACAGAAGTAATTTTTTATCGTTCTAAGTTCCTCAGTAATGAAATCAAATACCATTTTCAAGTTTTATAATATTCTCTCAGCAAGTCGCCCGTTGTTATCGCAGTTAGCTACCTCAATTTGTTCCTCCTCTTGTCTTATTTCTTCTTTAAAAAGCGTTGCCGTGGCTCAATAATTCTCAACCGGAACCGAGAAAACCATTACTGATAATGTGCATTGACTCGACATGTCGGAATAGAAATACTTCTAACAAACCGTACTACTTTTGATACGAAAAATATATGGGAACATGTAAAACATGCAATTTACCGTCAAAAAGGGTCACTAATAGTACGTACTATGTACGAATTAAAACCATTCATGCTGCTAGTATCTTTGTAGGTTAGCATTAAAACGGAACGAAGGAAAAAATAAAACCACATAGAGGCCACCGAGCGAAGATTAAGGAAAACAAAGAGCGCATTATAGCGGAAAGTAAATAAGTCTGACGCTAGGAGGTGTCTACGTCGTTATATTTTCTCTATCACTCTTTCCACTGTATCCTTACAATACTTCGCTATTCCCGCGCTCTAACGCTTAAGTATAAATGATGGTTCTGTTTCGCTTTGTCTTGAAATCAAAAAATCTCTTTGGTACTGCTCATGTAACTCTAACAAATTACCCCATTCATAATATTTTCCACTTCCTCCTTCGCGCCCACAACACTCGCATCGCGAAAGTCCGGAGCCTTCTCTTTTAGAAAACGCTAAATTGTATCCTTTTTCTTTTTTCGCTGTATATTTCGGTCGCTTTTCGGCAAAATTAGTCTTTATGTTCATTTAGAGCATACCAGGAAAAGAAAAAACAGTTGGAGAAAGTCTCAATGTTCTTTTTTGTGTTCACCAAACATTCGTTTGAAATATAAACGTTGTCATTTTCGTATACACTTCTATTCGTGAAAATAAATGTCTGCTATTTGTTTTTATCATTAACAAAATGGACCATGTAATAAACGTAAAATACACAAGATGTATCATCCGATACGCTTTTGTTTTTTACTAGTAAAAGCCAACAATTTTAACAGTTTCTAACTGTTATTTTCCTCATGAGATTTTCTTCGGGATATGTTTGAAATGTCAGAACTAATAATTTACTAACACCGTTTGTTTACTTGAACAACTAATCCATAGGCAGTGCAAGCACCGTTATAAGTTGATATTTTCTTAAGTAAAGGGTTTGATATTTGTTATTAATACTATCTAAAGCAACACTATACCAGCGATAAATACGCGACAACCATAAGATAACAGCAATCGATTGGTCTCATGACTTAATCATTGTTCATTGAATCTTGATCTAAATATCTTTAGCTGCGTATTCATCAATTGCACGTTCTTACAGCATTACATCTCTGTTGTATGGTTGCTTCGAATGTATAGAAAGAAATACATACATATACCTGTATTTATAATGATAACCTTTTGAAGGGTATCAATTTCTTTCATATTTCAATAGTCTCCAATATAAATATTAAGTATTTAAAAAATGTGAACCTTTTGTTATTGCTTCCACTTGTTTGTTGTGAAATATCAGTACAATACAACCTCGATAATCCGAACCACCGGTAATCAGCACCTCCAGTAATCCGAACAACTATTTCGTTTCTATAATCCGAACAAAAACCTTTTCAAATTCGCTACTCCGAACATCGACATGAAGCGTTTCTTTTGACTAATAGCTGATACTAAAAAATTGGGGAGAGCAAAACAATGAATGTATTTTTTTTGGTTTTTAAGTAATTTCAAATTCACGTCACTATATACAACCAACATATAGATTTTTAATACATTACTTCATGCACAAGAAATTTTTGTTTCTTTCCATATAACTTTTCACGGCCGTGCTCTTCCACCATACACTTTGATATTCATTCCCACTGCAGTTTCCAAATAGGAAACATGTTATTTTGTAGAATAAATATTACTTTTGAGCTTATTTGTTGTTTTTTTCAATAGTTTTCTTTAACCCGAACAAAAGCCTAATCCGAACAGTGTCGTGCTGAATTAGCTCGGATTATCGAGGTTGTACTGTATTATATTTTAGGTACAAATTCTTAAAATAAATTACTACAAACTCTACTTGCTAAAATAAATAATTATAACAAAAAATTCTACCCTGTTGTGATAAAATACATATTCTTAGACAGTGTATTCAAACAACTTTGGTAAAAGAAATTGTTGTTATTAATAATATTGATATATATGTACACACATGCAGACCACTTTAAATACACAGGTAATAAAATTGATCATTACAACATATAAAGCTATCGAGACATGTACTATGAAAGTGACTGTATTTGTTATACAAGCCTTGTCGCTCTACTAATATACTAGCACTAGAAATAAGTTTGTCGTTCTTACTTTTGTCTTTTTTGTCTTTAGGAATGTTTTACTTAAAGGTCTACTTATATAATAATAGGCAAGATATAGATAATTATAGGCAATACCTCGCATGTACTCCAACAAATCTCTGTTTCCGTAATCCCTAGCTATTGTTAATATAGGTTACGTTGATCCGCATAGCGATATTTTTTTAATTTAACAGGTATGTACAACACGTCCAGCAACCAGTTGTTCATATTTGCAACCATCAATAAATCGCCATCCATGCCAAGTTCTGTTTGTAGACGACGATGTGCTGCTTCAGCATGATTATTTGTTCGGTCCTTTCCATTTAGTGTCATATGGTAAACATTCCAAATATTTGGAGAAAACATAGGTTCTCTTCGTCTTGCTCCTCGTCTCCAGTTCAGTTGGTATATTATCTTACAATATTAGTACTGCGTGATCCGTGTCGGGTATTGGCACAAATGCTAAAACGATAACCATTTTAACATATAAAACAAAATTTTTCATATTTTATGCCAAATAAAAAAACCCTCGTACTTCTACTTGTGGAAAATGCGCTTGAAAACTTCTAATTCACGTCTAATTCAAATAAATGTTGAATACATATAAACAACAATAAATTCCGGTGTAATAGTGTTTTTTTTAATTATATGGTAATTAAATTTGCTTTCTTCAATTATTGCAAGCTTATGTAATACTTTCACATTATTGTCGGTAATCCATTGTTGGACAACATTAGAAGTATGTATGGGGGAGTTATCATGTTTGAATGTAAAGAGATGTTGCCGATAGCAACATAATATTCTCTAAAATATCTCTATATTGTAAAGCTGTCAAGTGTCCATTAATAACCCAAATCGTACCTGGTCCTGCGTATGATATCCAACCCCACACTGCTACAGAAAGTCGTCCACTTCTGTTTTGTGGATGGATATATTCTGGCCGAAGCCTAGTTAGAAGAACGGGTAACTAATCGCGTATGGGTGTTTGGATGCTTTGAAAAGTCGACTCGTATCTGAAAATCACCGTTTTCCAAAACTGTACGGGCATATTCCAATACCGTATGGCGAAATTTATTTGTTGCGTTCGAAAAGTTCCGTTTTAATAGCAGCGCTAAAGCTTTTGAAAATATTAAGGAAACATCCAGGTCCAAATAAATAAATCTGAATCTATTTGGTAGCAATACGTGAATAATCCGCATTCAATGTAGCAATTATCTACATAACACTACCTTTTACACTAACTTTCCATCCAGAATTGATAAAAATAAATTATCACTGCCAATTCTAAATACCATTGCAATCAATTATAGTCGTCCAAATGTCAACATTTTAATATGTCTAAGAAAGATAGTTTCTTCTTAGTTTTCAACTAATATCATATATATTACATCATCTATACCAATTTCTTATCTTTTGCTATGGTTTGTTTTGTTACTTGTTTATCTTTCAGTTGGATTCCTAGATGTTTTCATAAGTTGTATATTAGCTGTGACGCTTTTTAACAGCAAAGGATCACTTCGGCCTCGTTAGACCCACTATTATACGTTTCATACATGTATATGTATGAAACGTCAAGCATAAAGAAAAATAATTGCTCTAAGTATTTTAATAATTAATTGTTTATTGATGGGAGTAATGCAATAAAAGCTTCAGGAATGAACTTATGTTTCGTTCCTGGACCTATGTCACTCAAACCGAGTCAAGTAAAGATGAGCGCAGGAAAATGGTAACAATGAAGTTAGCATTGTATAAGTTTCATTTTGTACAATCGACAATTTTATTGCTAAGTCGGATGATATTCAGTTACGCTCAAAATAAAGATTACCAAACCCCTCACAATATAGGCTTATGGCTGGTTTATTGTCGGTCATGTTTACACTGCCAAAAGTTGATAATTTAGCGCCGCCGCATTGTAGACACAGCTTCTCCTGTGTTCACACAAATTAGTTTTTCCTAACTATTTGCTTGTACGAATGGATCCATAACCTAGTGCAAGTGGACTATCAAGATAGCCTCCAGAAAAACGTGCTATTTTTAGACGTGGACATTTGTCTGTACAGAAAAAACAAACTGTACTGTACATGTACAAGAAAATTATTACTAGTAATCCCACAATAAAGGAAACATATATAAATGGAAATAATAAGTCACCACAAGGAACATTGCATTGTATACGCAATAGATGAAATGGCAAACAGACCGATAACATTTTTCTAAAACTACCACATTATCCATTGTGAATTGAATCCCATTGAAGTAGTTTGCGCACAAAGAGAAAATAAGAGTTTCAAATTAGTTGAAGTGAAAGAACTTTTGTTAATCGCTATTAAATATCAAAGAGTAAATAACAAGTAGTTGATTTGATAGTAATTCATCAGTTAAATTCTAGATAATAGATAATAATAGATACCGGTGCTGATATTTCATGCATGCCTAGTGAAAGTTTGCCTAGTAGTCTAAGAAGTAGTGTTAAGGAGTGTAATGAAAAATTAGTTGGTCCTGATAACACAGTTTTAAAAGTCTCAGGCAAGATAAAACTTAAATTAACTTTACAAAGTAATGTCTATAATGATTATGTTTATATTATTGACAAGCTACAAATGCCGATTCTAGGTAGAGCAGGTAAACTAAAAGCTTTACAATTTCCCAATGCTATTCAAAATGTAAATAAAAATGAGGATAGGTCAAGTACTATTTGCTGTACTACTGGTAAGACAAAAAGTAAATTTAATCACGACAATGTGTCAGAACAATTTCCCGGAATATTTGATGAGTTAGGTAAATTTAATACGGAAATGTCGATAAATTTAAAAGAGAATGCTAAACCTTTTGTCCAATCCGTACCTAGAACAGTACCTTTACCATTAAGACCAAAACTAAGAACTGAATTAGACAGGCTTCTAAAATTAGATATAATTGAATCGATAAATACTCCAACTGAGTGGGTGAGCCCGATAGTATGTGTGCCCAAAGGAGATACAGTACGTCTCTGCTGTGATTACAGGAAACTAAATGAAAATGTATTAAGATCACACTTCCCTCTTCCTAAAATCGAACATACTTTAGGACAATTAAGTGGTTCAAAGTATTTTTCAAAATTAGATGCATCTTGTGGTTTTTACCAGATTAAATTATCGGAATCGAGTCGGTTATTAACTACATTTAACCTGCCCTTTGGCAGGTTTTATTTCAAACGATTACCTTTTGGTATTAGTTGCGCACCCGAATATTTTGCAATGAACTTTACGAAAACATTGTCAGATTTACAAGGTGTAGTATGCCATGTGGTTGACATTTTAATACATGCATCTTCCATTGAGGAACACGACAAAATTTTAAAATCGGTTCTGGAAAGAATTCATAGAGAAGGGCTAACCTTAAATAAACAAAAATGTCAATTCGCTGTTGAAGAGGTAAAATACCTGGTTCACGTCGTTTCTGGGCAAGGAATTTCAATCGATCCTGATAGAGTCTTAGCTATTAGAAAATTTCCTAATCCTAGTAATAAAACTGAGCTGCTACGGTTGTTGGGAATGATCAATTTTGCGGGAAAATATATTAAAAATAAATCGTCAATATTAGAACCGTTAACGTCTTTGTTGAAAAATGATTGTGTATTTTTATGGGGACCAGCTCAAGAACAATCTTTTACCAAAATCAAGTGTTTATTGGAACAAACCCCCAACTTAGCATTTTTTGATGCCAACAAAACAATTATAGTTAGTGCCGACGCAAGCTGCTATGGCTTAGGTGGGGCGTTAATGCAAGAAGGTAAGGATGGCTCCCGTGAAATAGTTTTTTTGGATCACGATTATTGAGTGACGTAGAGAAACGCTACGCACAAATAGAGAAAGAAGCGCTGGCGATCACTTGGGCAGCCGAATACTTTTCAGAATATATTATCGGCGTAACAACCTTAATTTTTGAAACCGATCATAAACCACTTATCCAAATACTTATGAGCAAAAACTTAGATGATCTCACACCGAGATTACAAAGGTTTCGGATGCGTCTTATGCGGTATCGGTATGACGTTATTTATACTCCAGGGAAAAAATTAGTGGTACCGGATACGCTAAGCAGAAGCCCGTTAGAAAATTCTTTTCCGAAATATGACGAATTACGTTCAGAAGTAGATAGTTATGTCAATACCATAATAAAGTATCTACCAGTAAAAGATCATTTTCTTAAAGAAATTATGGACAACCAAGTTAAAGATCCAACAATCCAGAAGCTAAAAGAGTACAGTCTAACTGATTGGCCTGATCGTTCACAATTGCCAATTGAGTATTACCATATTATCCGATTAGATACGAAATTTCCTTTGCAGAAAATTTAGTTTTGAAAAACAATCGTATAGTAATACCAGAAAATTTAAAATTAAGATGTTTAAATTTTATCCATACAGGGCATTTGGGGATAGTAAAATGTCGAGACCACGCAAAGTCGAGTGTTTGGTGGTTAGGGTTATCATCGCAAATCGAGAACCTAGTGCGCAACTGCCCCTTATGCGTCGAAAACCGTACAAACAGAAAAGAAACGTTTTTGAAAGATGAAATAACAACCCGCCCGTGGCAGAAAACTGCTTTAGATTTTTTTAAACTCGAAAAAAGGTATCTTATCGCGGTAGATTATTTTTCACGTTTTTTCGAAATTTTCGAACTAAATTCCATGAATGAAAACGCAATAATTTTAAAAATTAAGGAACTTTTTGCTAGATACGGTATCCCCGAAATAGTAAGATCAGATAATGGTCCGCAGTTTCAGACTTCATTTAAACACTTTGCGAAAGAATATAATTTTATCCATATTACAAGCAGTCCATATTTTCCGCAAAGCAATGGTCTTGTAGAAAGAACAGTTCAGACAGCCAAGCAATTAATTCAGAAAAATAAAGATGATATGTTTATTGCTCTTTTATCTTATCGCACAACACCTCTAGAGTCAGGTTTTTCTCCGGCCGAATTACTTATGTGTAGGAAATTACGAACAAATTTGCCACAGCTTCCTAGCAATTTGTCTAAAGTAATTGACCCTAAAACGCTTTCGTTGAAAAACGATAAAGAAAGTAAGGTTAAAGCCGCTGAAAACTACAATTCTCGTCATAACGCCAAAGATATGTCTCCGTTACAGGTAGGGGATTCGGTATGGGTAATCGATATTAGAAAATACGGCAAAATTGTAGAAATATGTAACGAACCTAGATCATATGTAATCCAAACAGAAGTAGGGCTATTTCGTAGAAATAGATGGCACCTAATACATGCACCTTATCATTTTAATGATTTAATGGACTCAATAGAACCAACTAATTTTAACATAAATATATAGAAGTAATGTAACTAATGGAAATCCCAATCAGGACAAGTTTAATAATTTGAAATCAGAATCTAACCGATATCCTGATTGCGATATTGAAGTATGTAACAATGATAGTGTAAGACAACATAGTGACGCATTTGTTGATAGTGCGCGGAAATCAACTCGCGAGAAACGAATGCCTAAATATCTTAGTGATTATGTATTAGAATAATATTTATTTTGTAAAATGTCTGGCTCGAAAAAGGGAGATGTGCTGTTATCGGTTTCGCGCCAGATATTCAAATATACGTCAGATGCCTGACATAACATATATGTCACAGCGACGACACAAGCGTTCGTCTATTTTAAGTGTTATTAATAAACCAGTTCGAAGTAAACGGAGTTTTATTAGTTAACGCCACAAATATAACTTTGTATTAGTTAGCACAGTCAAGAAATACGCGCCTGTTACTCTGCTGGGCTGTCTCAACCCATACCATCGTCGTCTAACGACAAGAATTCGCTACTGTCTTTATCTTTGTCTAACTACTACAAAATGCCATCGACAGATCGATCTTTGCAATCAAATCAATTCGACAAAGCCCTCGTTCCGTACTACTACGAGGCGACGGGGACGAATCGTTGGACATGCGTAATTCATTTGAAGTGAAACCGGCGTTCGATTCATTTCGTTCATTCTTCATGACACGTCGCTGGATATTAGGATACGGGGTTTTAATTTTATAACGGTTAGTAAATCTTGATCGCGGTCGGTAATTATTAATACACTGAAATCTGTTAGTTACATTATCTGATGCTTCGATATAAAAGTAAGACTGAAAAAAAAACAAATAAATGCTATATACACAGTGCGTTTTTTAGTTATCAAATGAGTATTGTCTGTCTTATTTTCCCTTTTCACTAATACGAATCCCCCAACAACAACGCAGGTGCGGCCTTGTGGACATATACGCCTACTGTTCAGGTCCATCCTACTTATAGCCGACCAGAAAACTATTGACATTCTATCGACAGATCGCGAAGAATATCCCGGTATATGTATGTATGTTTTCTATGCTTTATTGCAGGATCATCTCATCGTATACGCTGTTAATTTTTTCTCAATAATGAATGGTACTCGACCGGGTTAATTCAGCGTTTTATCGTGGCAGCTAGAATTCAATCTCTTAAACTGTGGTCTACCACTACCGAAAAACAGCCGTAACTAGCCAGCATATATTTAACTTACGTTTGAATTGGTAGCCCTTGAATAGTGATACCAATTTAGTCAACTACAAAAAGTTGAGAGAATACATTAAAAAATGTTTTGAAAATAGGTTTACAAGACAAATTATGAATAGATATATATTATTGCGTTAGTTACTAACGCTGCTGTTTTGTATCCTATAAGGTCATAAAGAATAAAGACAGTACAAATGAGACAGCGAAGTTAGAAGAGTTGAAAATTACGTACGTTAACGATTGGCTGAAAGAAGTTATATTTCATGTCTCATTTTGAATTTTGCATATGTTGCTTCTGTAAAAGTATATTCAGTCCCTCTACAAAAGTTAGTATTTCTACATGTTGCCAATAAGCTTCTAATAGGAGCGTTCATAAAATGGGAGATTATACTCAAGGCCATTACAGGTTGCCATAATTTGAAGGATACAATACAAAGTCGTCACTTTATTTAATTTAATAAATTTCAATCATAACAATATTATATTACTTTTCTCAAGAGTATACGAGTAGAACTGTTGATAGCACATAAAATATTAATGTGCCACAGGCACTTTGAAATCGGAGAGACGTTGCAATTAACTTCGAGGGCTGTAAAGTCTCGGTAATATAAGAAATTAAAGTAATTACATTTGAAATCGACCATTGCAATTTTTTGTGAAAGCTGTGATATCTCTAGTAGTCGAACAATTGCATTTTGGTTGTCGCGACCACGTTATGCTATATTATGTTAAAAAATTATTATTGTGACAGATTATTGTCATTGTAAAAGCAATAAAAATGTATATAAAAGATATAGTGTTTTAGTTATCTAAATACATTACAAAAACCAATTGTAAAATAAAAAATATATGGTATCTATCTTTCGTAAAAAACAATGAAACAGTTTTAGAGAGAAGTATAAAATCTGTAGTGTTATATTGTTAATTGTTGACAAAAGCTATCAACAATTCAGTTTCTGATAATGAAATAAATTGTAGTTATGCTCTAACCGTTTAATTCGGCCAGTCTGGCCTCTGTTCTTTACTATTTCCTATTATCAAAATAAGACTACGCGATAAACGTTTCCCGTAAATATATAACTCGAAAGGAAAATAATATGATAGCTGCTTTGCAGTCTAGCCGGACCAAGAATGAATTCAGCAATAATTCTGCAAACACCTATGCCGATGCGGCACAGCCAGAGAAGATTCTTACGAATAGTTTTTACACGTGAATTCCGGGATTTATAATGCTATCTCGCATATTCGTATTGTAGTCTTTAATTTCAAAATATTTTTTTAATTAAGAATATTTAACTGTAACCGCTACACCGATATTAAACTGAAAACCGTAATTATTCAGAGCCAACAAGAATCTCCTGGTTCGCATTTTAATTTGTAATTTAAACCCTACATCCATCCTGCTCAAAACAGATACGTGCGTTAGCTAGTTACGAAATACAAGCAAAACTTAGTTTGATCCAGATTCAGCATAATATACAAACGGTGTATGTATGTAAAATTTGCGCACGGTATTTAGTTTTTTGCTCCCTTATTCTGCGAGGCAAAAACTCCCGCTATATCTCTGTTTTCCTCGCAACTTATATTAGGTACCTTCGTTGCCCTGAAAACGTAATTTCAGCAATTGCGTGGACCGCTTTGAAGCCGTTCATGCAAGAACCTACTGCTTCTCTTTGATCACGAAAGTAGCTCCACTTATGACGAGCAACAACGATGTTACAAGTGATGCGTTTGAATATTTTCGCTTATTATCGCATGATACTTAGTTTGCGCCCTAACATAGATACTCTGTTACATAACATTTTACACTGGAATGGTGGCAGATTGTTATTTAATTTAAGAGGATTACGAATAATACACGGAAATATCGCAGGCACCGGGGATAAGTAAAAGCATTAACTTACTCGAGTAAAGAAAGATTTTGGACGGGTAATAATGATTTTATATAAAGGATGCATACATTATACTATTATTACAGGAATGAATAATCACCACAATTATTGCAAATTGAACAATAAAAGTTATGAACACAATAAAATTCACTGCCAATCTTTACTGTATACTGAGAAAATTATAATGTACATTTTTAGTTTACAGTCAATGCTCTAAATAAAGCTAGTTTCTTAGATTTGCGCGCAATGTATAAGTTCTTTGCGACAGAATCGTGGCGCTGGACGCACTGTGAATTTTACTCCAACGTGTTTTTTTAAGAACGTTTAATCGTGAAGTTTACGCTCGTCTATCGAGGTGCTATGACCAAATATGAATCTCCAAAGCCAATCTGATACATTTGCCTTAGCAGTTTTGCTTACGGAGGAAGAAGAAGAGGAAAAAAGTGACAAAAAATGAAAAAGGTGAAAAATTTATGACAAGAGAAACCGAGGGGGTCTTTAATTTAAAAGTGGAAAGGAAACTATTCGGAAATGAGCAGAAATTTCGTTCATATTTCAGGCTTACTACCGAGCTATTCCAAATTGTTTTTCAGCATATAAAAGAAGATGCAACGAAAGTACCATATAATAGATATAAAAATACTATTTCCCCTAAAGAAAAATTGAGCATTACTTTGCATTGTAACTCCGACTTTTAAGTTCGTACAGAGGAGTTTGGCGAGGTCTATTAATTGCTCGTCCACCTCGACGAAAACTTTTGAGTCATTTCAGCTTATAAAACAAAACAACTACATAAACACTGTAATTACAAAGGATTTCTCTTTAGAAAGCAAACCAAACCGCTTCAAGAAATTATCTTCACTCTATAGTATTTTAAAAATATTCTTTCCGTTGTTGTTCTCCGAGGTATTATCAACCAAAGGTAATATATACCAGAATTTATTTCTTTAAGTGATTTATTCCTATCAGTTTTGCGTCACAGCTTGCATACAAATTGCTAAATTAAAACCAAGGCAACGATGAAGCGAGAGAGAGAACAAATAGTTTACAAAGAATCGCAATGGTATACCATAAGACGGTTTTATGAAAATTAATAAAGATTCAGATGCAATAAATTACGTTTAATTCAACCTCTCCAGCCCTCTAACAAGTACAAGTTAATTAAGTTCTCTGCGACTAGCAAAGTGACGTGTATATTGGATACTGATGCTTCAAAGAAACTTAGAATAATATGTGTCACAGAATTAATTTATACGATAGCTATATACCAGCTCTTTTCAAGCTCTCTTCATTATCATGTAAATTAGTGAAAGTTACCTTACAAGAATAAATGAAACACCAAGTTAAATTCAAAGTCTTAAAATACTTATTATACTGATATACATACGTATCTATGTCTACCGGGTGTCAAAGGAATAGTGTCGGAAAAATAAACAGTATAAAACTAATATCACAAGAAAGGTAAATCCAATAAAATTACGATCATATATTAAAATAATTTTTCCTTTATGAATTACCAAATTTTGTTAAATAAATTTTGTTGAATCCGGGCCTGACACGGGTGTACAAGAAAACAGGGACGCTGCAAAAATTTCTAATACACCTAAAGAGATTTTTTTATCGAGTTGAATGATATGTAAATAAATCATTATTGTACTCTATGAATACATTTGTTGTGATAAATATTATGGTAATTCAGCACACCATTTTTTGAGAAGCAGTATTCATCGGTAAACAGGATCACGGACCGAAGATTTGAGAGACGAGTTTCGATTTGACGAAGCCATTCACAACAGGTCACCCGTCGAGGAAAATCATTGTCTGATAGACGTTGGATTTTCTGTACGTAATACGGGTTCAGTAAAAGATTTTATCCTTTTTCTCCGTAGATTAAACTTACGTCCATGCACTCAGTATTCGTATAACTTGCCATAATTTATACATAAGACAACGAATGCCTGTAAATGACTCAACTTTCTGGCTGTGTTGCCCATCCATTTTATGCGTTGCGCTCGAACAACAGGGCCGGACTGAAACTGAAAAATATTATTTTCTCGTTACTACGTGCACATGAAGTATTCATTTTTTGTAATTTAGGTGTCCATGCCCACTAGACACCCTGTATACGTTTTTATTAACTTGGCATTGATTATTGAAGGTACTAAGGAAACAATAAATGCTAATTTCACAAGTTATCTTTATTAGTTGTCTATTATTACGTCGAAAAGCAATACATACATATGTATGTACGTTGTATATATGATTTTATTGAAAACTGAATACTATTGTAAGATTTAAACTATCGTTCTACTATTTTCGGAAATATGATCATTAGAGTAAATGTAAAATGTTGATCAAATGTCGCTTTTTTTAGAAATAACCATAGCGATCTAAGCCGGTTTTGGAGGGCTTAATGAAATACTTGGCGTTGCCAATATCCACATGAACGACATACGCTAGCATACATATATGCTGTGTTATATTATATTCTCGATAATACTATTTTACGTGATATCGAACCAGTTCACTTCAATTTAATTTGACATTGTGTACATGGGCTGCCGCTTACGTTACCGAAAAATTTTAGTAGATAAGAACTTTAGTTTGATATATTATGTCAGTATTAACTTCCAAGCCTCATCAGGGATAAATAGTAGCAACCACATAATTTTGAGATAGGATTAATTGTTAGATCTGCATTAAACTTCAATAATCTGCTACAATCACACAACTCACTGACTAATACGAGTGAATAATAATTGTAGATTACAATTTGCAATATCTATAAAAATCTTCCAAAGTAATGCAACTCCGTGTAACTACATTGCTTAGCAATGACAGATGTACTTTCCTTGACTATCATCGTAGTAGGTACAATGGTACTATTCCCAGAATATTTTACATTTTTAAACTTGAAGTAGTACAGAAATACATTTTATAAAAATGTCAAGTTATTGGAATACGTTTTTAAAACAATATAAGTATGTACATATACACTTTGTGAAATTAAACTCCACAACTTCTGTTATTATGCAAATACATCGGCTTATTGAATAAAATATATTAGAATACTCAACAAAACACCCTATGATATCTAACCTAGCTTGACTTATACAAAGCCACCAACTCAAGAACTATAATATTACATATTAAATCATCCTTAACACTCCTCGCAATATTAATATTTTTAAACCTTGATCATCCCAATTTCAAATTTCATCACTAATAGTATGCTCATTGATAGACCCCTAGTGAATATGTATGTCCGCTGCTGCTGTTCTCCCAGTATACACTGTTGAAAATAATTGACGAGGACACCCTGTATAATCTGAACGCGTGGTTTTAGAGCAATGAAATTTGGTATAGAAGTAGCACTAAACTAGTATAGTTTACCCTCATACAGAAGTTGCCGTAACCCTGCTGGGATGGGATACATCAATACCGGGAGAGTCTACCACAAGCGGTGCGTACCATCGCTACACGACGAGGTATGGAGTCAATAAGTCGTCGTATGGCAGTGAGATGGATGATCAACCATGCCGCATCAACTCGCCTCCATAGCTGCTCAACGTTAGCCGGTGACGTCGGATAACGTTGAAGTCTCCCACCGATCATATCCCAGACATGTGCAATCGGATTCAGATCCAGAAAACGAGCTAGCCGTGGAAGCATTAGTATACGGTGCTCTTCCACATAGGCCTGTACTACACTTGTGTCGTGCGTTCAAACGTTGTCGTGCATGTATAGTAGACGTTCGCGCCGGCGAACGTAGAGAAGCGCAACGGGTCGTAGCACCTCATCTACTTATCGGTGACCCGTCATCGGCTACCGTACACGCAAGCAAACGTGTACGTCCTCCATATTTCACAGTATCCCATACCATAATGCCCTGCTGGCGGTAGATATGGCGTGGTTGAACGCACTGCTCGAATGGACGCTCATCAGGTCGCCGACGAATCAAAATTCGTGCTTCACCGACGTGCAATTTGAATCATTTTTCGTCGGAAGACTAAATGAACCGCCACTCGGCAACCCACCGATGCCGTGTGTTGACCCACTGGTAGCGTGCGTGTCCGGGAGTGAGTGTAAGGCGCAGCAACGCATGGCGCCCTCGCAGTCTATACCCTCTACCGAACGCCCCTCTCCCTCCCCCTCCCTCCCTCCTCCCTCATAGTTCGTGTAGTGAGTACGCCATCCTTTGCTACTGGCCAAAAGGCTCGAAGTTGCCTTGAGGACGACGCACGCGACGTTATAGAAGAGCGCGGCTCCTACGTGCTGTGGTCGCGCGATGCCATCGCTGTCGCGGCTGAAGGCGCGTACTTCTTACCTCAGTCCATTCTAGCCATGCCCGTTGCACAGCCGGCAACGATCGCTCGAGACGGCGCGCGTTCTCATGGAAGGATACACCCGCCATGTACATCCCCACGAACATGCCTCGCTCAAACTCATTTAAATAACGCCATCGATCCGCTATTATACAGGAAATACAACTATATACTGGATCTTCACGCTGCACTGAGAACAACCCGTTTCTCCTACCCCCCTCAGTGCCGCTCAGTAAAAAATGCCGCGAAAGCAGTCGAAACTTGCTACATAGACTCGCCTATAGAAATCCTTGACGCTGCACAAATTTTATGGATGTATCTTCACGCGTTCATATTATAGAGGGTGTGCTCGTCAATTATTTACACCAGTGTATATGTCACTAGTTTATAGTCGCAACATATGCCCAAAATATGTACGTTTTACCGGAATTCTAAAATGCATGACATTACTGGTAGCCCAGTATCTTTCAATTGCTTTTTCATAGAGGCTTTACAAGCTATATTATGCAATTTTTGTCTATTAATGTGAAATATTATAGCTTAAAATATTTATAAAATAAAATCAACCCACTATACACAATTCCCCAAATTTTAATGGTTGTCACTTGCGTTATATTCGCTTGAAAAACCTCACCTGTCCAGTTAAGTGCAATCTGTTCCGTACAAATGGGTCCTACGCCGCATGCTGTTAATACAATTTGATTTGACGTATGAAGGATTGATTATTTTTATCGAACGGTAATGAAATAACGACCACAACCATTAAGTCTCCTTTCAAAAATAAATTAGCAGCCATAATAGATTTTTAATTTTCCAAATTTTTTAAATGAAACAATAATGTAAACTAGCTGAGCTTTTACATACCGTGCTCTTTTATACTATTTTGGAATACAACATTACACATTCCCACACACATCTTAAACTAATTAATTAGTTTTCGACTGGTTCAGCTTTATATCTGATTAGTGAGTAATCTAAAAGTACCTATAAAATGTAATTTACAATAACCTTCAACCATATTTTCATAAACTTTTTCCATAGCAGCTGCATTCCGTTCTCTATTAGTCTATTGCCAAACCCGCTACAATTCTGCTAAAGTTCACTAAAACTACTGTAAGTAATTGAATTTATCAAGAATAATACACATCTATCAAAACTATTCTAAAGGAAGTCACGTGTCATACATTTTCAAAACATAAGAACAATCAAGAGCATTTTTAAAATTTCAAGTTTTACGTCATTGACAGACAGTTATTCTATCAATGGATGTATCCCAAATTCATTGAGCTCGGATTCTTCCCTTTCAAAATTGAGATACTAGTTGTAACATGACATAAGAAACAGAATAGTACCAAAAGAATTATAAAGGATATTCACATTTTTCTAAAAAAATAATTTTAAAATCGGTAAATGTTTCTAGGTGGGTCTTTACGCATCAAAAGTCAATAGCCGATCTCGTCAGCAGTATGATAAATTGACCTTTTATGTTTACCTTATTTTCCTGATATTTTTTCCATTTCTAGGTCAATTGATATTATTGAGGTAGGTCATCATATAAACAAGCATAATATTGAAGATTTAACATATATGTAGCATTTACGATTCTATTGCGATAATTCGTGAACACAATGTTTGCCACTAGTGCGCGAATCATTGGTTGCGGCACTCTGATTTACGCAGGTGTATCAAATGTAGCAAACTTTTTGTTTTAATCTTAAAACATTTTGTTTTAAGATTTTAGGAACAAAATTGTTGTTGGCCATTAAACACAGTGTTCGTAATTTTAATACAATTTATAATAATCATAAGTATAAATTTCTAAATAAAATGTTTTGCTGTAACATTTTTCTCAGTGTAGTATTATTATTTTAATATGTTTGTGTTTGTGCTTGAGTTGTTTTTCGAAACAATACATTTAGAATATTTTATCTTTTAGATTATACCGATTTTACCAACGAAAAAATAATATTTTATGAAGCTTCCTGTTTCGCTGTATATCGTTAAAATTATAGTTAGTTAAACTATAGGAAATTATAGTTGTTCCAATGTTTAGTTCTACCGCTCATTGGTATCAATTGTTACTGTATTTTTTTGCAAACAATTTTCTACTGTGCTAAAGCTATTCGCCCACTCGTTTTTCTAATTATGAAATCACTGACCATGTTTAATATTGGATACAACGAATTTTATAGATACCTAGTAAACATACTGCAGAATCAGATACTTCAACATTATTGCTTACAACGAGAGAAGTAGACAGTGACAAAACTGAACTTTTAATTATTAGCATATATCCTATTGTGCTGATGCATAATATATGTAAAATTGTTATTAATAGTTGGCACGTATCGTCGTCCAGGGATATCGTGTACTTTCAGGTTTACGGTTAATTACCCTCGAACTTGTACGACTTCTCTATAGTCTCACTCCCTTGTCCACCGAACGATTCACCCTTTTTACACGACTATGACGACATCGTAACTCTCTATTCCCTCCGCACATTTCTACGCTAACTATTCGCCTCCTTGACAGTCACAGGAAAAAACCAGCGTTAGATAAAACAATGAAATGATAGGTAAACAAAATTTCTGGCGTCATATAAGACACGAGCTAATGAAACTCGTTCTAATCAAATTGCAAATACTTTTTTCTTCAATTACATAAACGAAAAGTGCAAGTTCAGAGACACAACTGACCAAATAATAATATTGGTACTTATGCCAATTAAGTCTGAAGTAAGAAAAAAATTTTGAGGTCTCGAAATAAAGAAATGATGAGAACCAAATAAATTCAAATAAATGTCTTTTAATACTTGCTATGAGGTTAATGTCGCATTTTATAGTTACTGCTTACCTAGAGAACTATTTTCACTAGAGGCCGTAGCCGAGTAAGTGTGAATTTTTGGATGAAAATTAGGGCATATGTTTGACCCCCTAAAAGTAATCTACAGCCAAATTTCCAGCTCTAAATAATGAACGGTCTTCGAATAAAAAAATAAAAATTTCAATTTCTTTGAAAATGTTTATTATGCGACTGGGTTGTCTAATCGGAGCGTACAAAAAAAAGAAAATATGCAGTTTTACTTTTCATATAATGTCCTTGATTTTTCCCTTGATTTTTCTGGTAGCAAGTTCAAAATCACACCTTTTACAGCACTTCTGATCTCAGGAGGTGTACTCAGGATATGACTGTCACTATTTTCCATAATTTTCTTCAA
>ML217911.1:375-20811 GCA_004785975.1 Popillia japonica
GCATTCGGTGGAAGATTCAATGCTATAGATGATTTCGTATCTTCTCCAAATTTCCAATATCCTAGAAATGCTAAAGCAATATATACGGTCATCAATATAGCTAACGACCTGTTATATATTCCAAACCATCCTCCAAAATGTTTTGGAGTTTTCATATTATTTTCTACTGCAAATACCTGTTAACATACAGTAAAATAAGATTTGAAACTTATGCGTTGACCCCATAATGCTTACTATTGCTACTGAGGTGAAGGCAAAACATGTAGTTCCAAATGCAAGAGGAAACCGCTGTAGACCTTGAAACAACGGCCTTTCAGAGAAACTTGGCAAAGGAGTTTCAAATATATAATAAAAGACACACCCAATTGTCAGAAATGTTATTACGTTTGCAAAAAGTGAGAATGGCACTAGTATTTTGTAGTTTCTCAATGAATTCATTAGCAGCAAAGGTATAGTTACCAAAAGTAAGCAGAAATGTATCGACAAGTCGTCTCTTAGATACACATCCAAAACTGATTTTATATTCAGAACAACAAACAAGGTGTATACACAACAAGCACCTACTTGGTACGCAATTATAAAGGAGTCTGCCAGTTTACTGAAATAAAAATAAGAATAAATATATTGCAGATTAAAGTGGTACACTGCGCGACATAGAAAACTATTAGGCCAAAAATATGAAATTAGGCTAAGGGTAAAGTAGCTGTTTTTGGGTTCAGCAGACTCTTTTGTTAAGAAGTGTTGTACCCAATTAAGCCTTACATCCAAATATGAAGTTTCAATTATTTGTAGAAAAAAAAAGAATCAATCGTTTTTTTTTGTTCTGAACTACCCCGTATACAAATTTGACGGAGACCACACGCACTAGCACGTCATAATCTGTGCATACTTTGTGGAAGAACATCGTATATGCTATGTCAAACTAGTAAGTTGCAAACATACCACTGAAAAATAATATTTCAAAGTTTTGCTTCCCACTTTGTTTTGTTTCAAAATTACAAACTAATTACATCTAATTGTAATTATGTTGTTGTGTTTGATGGTGGTCAACATTAACACCTGCCTTAAAAAAGAAGGAAGTTAAACTGATCTGTCAGAAAATTTCAATTAGACGTAATTATTTCGTTCTTTCAAAACAAAATAAAGCTCATTAAAACTCATTCACGTTTTGACAGTTTCTTTTTCAAATGTATAATATTTTTGCGTAGTAGTCAACTACTACGTAGTCTGTACTTTTGTTCCCCCATGAAGTAATACATATACATACAATCAGGATAATAGAGATGGGGAACTCCAATGTTAACTACTTGTATCTTATTACCGCCATCTACGGTTGTTTAGACAACTAATTTTTAAATATTTTGTAGCGGGAATATTTATTAATTTTATTTTTTTTATCGTATCATTGACAATTAAGCTTACTTTAAGTTAAACCTGTATTATATATTATTGATATCATTACATCATAACAATTCATAATACGTTAGTTATGCAATATAATACGTTAGTTACGTTATAATACGTTAGTTACGTTATGACACGGTAAAATGACAATAAATTACAATAAACAAAGTTTTTGATTTCCATCGTTGTCAATGATACGATAAAGCTTTGAATGCAACTCGATTATTATACGATTTATATAAACCTCGGATGTTTCACAGGCGACTCGGCGCAAAGCGCCTCGTCGCCTGGCAACGTCCTCGGTTATTATAAATCGCATAATAATCTCGTTACATTAATAGCTATAATAGAAAATAGATGTATTATAAGGAAAATCAGTAACAGCTGGCTTGAATATCATTTATATCAAATTCATAGGAATAAAGATGATACAAATGATAACAAAAATTCAAGCTGATCTGTTAATGATTTTCCTAATGTTAGATTCATTACGAGCAAAGTTGTTGTAATGCGAATGACTGTAAATTTCTAGAGAAATATATATACATTATTAGAGAGGAAAAAACAACCATTCTCATAACAAATAAAAAGTAAGGGTTTTTTCACATTTTACATGTATTTAAAGAAAACTATAATGTCTACAAATTTATTTATTTTTTCTAGATAAATATTTGTGTAACTCTAGATCACTATCACCCACAGGACACCAAACACTTGGATAAATGCCAACGCGTTTCGACAGCAATGCTGTCATTATCAAGGCGATAATAAAACTAAATAAACTGACAACAACCACTTAACAGGAAACCTAAAAATTACACGTAAACAAGCACCAACTGTTTCGCATCATTAACTTCACATTAACGAAAACAATGACGAATGTGGAATAGGCCCATTGTCACTGTTCATCAAACACGACTTGTTTTTGTAAATCTCCAAACTTTCAAAAACATTTAGAAATTTACAATTACTAATCGGTCTAATTAATTTTACATTAGAATGATCAATATTATGATCGTTTTCGAAAATATGTTGGGCAACGCTGGACTTCTCAATTCTGTTATGTTTAAGATTAGCCATATGCTCCTTGAATCTTGTCGAGATGGAACGCCTTGTTTGCCCAATATATTTTTGATTACAATTTTTACAACTAATTTCATAAATCCCCGACTTTTCCAGAGGCTGTGCCTTATCTTTAGGGTTACCGATCAGACTTCTCAAATTAGTGCCTGAACTGTAAACCGTCCCAAGATCCAACCCCTTGAAGATTTTACTCAAACCTTTAGTTATAGAGGGAGCAAAAGGGAGGGTAACAAAAGGTGTGTTAGTGACTTCTTCTCGAAAAGTCGTGGATTCTTTCAAAAAATTCCTATAATTAAACTTCCTAATTAATTTATAAATAATTTGAGGTTGGAAACCATTACACCTGGCTCCATGTTTAATGACTTCTAGCTCTTTCTCGTACCTAACCTTGTTCAAGGGAAAGGTGAGCAATCTATGAACCAAAAAATTCAGACTTGCCATTTTGTGTTGGGCACAGTGATGGGAGTCTGAAGGAATGTAGCGAAGTGTACTGGTTTCTTTCCGATATACGTCAAATTCTAAACAATTCTTATTTCTAATAACTAAGGTATCTAAGAAAGGTAGCTGACCGTGTTCCTCTTTTTCATATGTAAATTTTATGGTTTCAAACCGATTATTTAAACTGTTAATAAAATCGTCAATATTACAATTCTTGGTGTCGAAAATCGCGAAAATGTCATCCACATACCTTAGCCAAACCCTAGGAAAATATTCGCCCGACGATTCTAAGTCCTTTTCAAATCGGCTCATGAAAAGGTTAGCTAAAAAGGGTGACAAGGAGTTACCCATTGCCGTCCCTTCCTGCTGTTCGTAAAAACTATAGTTGAATTGAAAAATATTCTGCTTCATACAGATGTCAGTTAGGCGAATATATTCCTCGACGCATTGTTGGCTCAAATCGTTTTGAATCAACAAGTCCTTCAGGTATGTCAAGGTCTCTGGAATCGGTACGCTAGGAAAAAGGGAACTAACATCAAATGAAATTAATATTTCGCTCTCCAGCAACTGAATATTTTGAATTGCTTTAATGAATTCTAATGAATTTTTGACTGAAAAACTGGGTTGCTGTATGGGCAAATTATTAAATTCACTGGTCAACCATTTGGAAAGCTTGGAAGTCGGTGCATCGATCGCCGACACAATAGGTCTCACCGACTTACCAGGTTTGTGAATTTTGGGTAAGCAATATAACTTCGGGATAACAGGATTGGAAACATGTAGCCTACGTCTAATGTCGGTAGTGACAAGGTTGTTGCATGCTTTAAACACATTATTTACGTCTCTAATCATTTTCGGCAAAGGATTTTTACTAAGTGATTTATAATTATTTGTGAAATATTTGTGTGCTTGCATAAAAATGTTGTCAACACTTCTCATCTGGGATTCTTTGCCTGCTAATAGTATTCTATTTACATACTCCATTAACTGACCAATTGTGACAAAAAAAAACAGTGAAAATAGTTTTAAAATGTTGATCACATCAGCTGTGTGATTACAATGGTTCATAAAATTAAACTTTACCAATAAGATTCATACGGGAGGTGGAACTTAATACACACAAAACAAAAATTGAAATTGCTTCAAATTTAGGAATTGCTTGTACCACGCTGTGTACAGTCATCAACAAAAAAATGCTATTTTAAATTGCATTGCTATTCTAAATTGGGTACAAAATTAAAAAAACGCAGCCGTCAACAAGATGGGAGTATGCTGATTTGGAAATGCATGAAACCGGATGCAGCTCTACCAGTGGTACCACCTAGTGGTGACATGCTGTTGATTTCACACCGTTGATTTCAAGGCCTCGTCAGAATGGTTGCAAAGTTTAAAAGACTGTCAAGGAATCAAAGTGAAAACATTTTGTGGTGAATCGAAAGCTGTGGATGACGTCACTGTGCGACACTAGAAAGAAGACGGTCTACCAGAAATCATAAGGGATTATCAGCCTCAAACCATGTACAACTGTGATGAGACTGGCCTATTCTACAATCTTCATCCCAGCAAGACATTAGCTGAATAGGATGACTCATGCCATGGAGGGAAAAAAAGTAAAATTCGTGTAACAGTTCTTCTTGCCACCATTGCAGACGGATCAGACAAACTTCTCCCACTTGTGATAGGCAAATCTAAGAAACCAAGGTGTTTGAATGGTGTGCAAACAAAACCTACGGAATATGAATCCAACAGGAATTCCTGGATGACTATGATATTACTGGAACAGTGGTTAAAGAAATTAGACATTAGAGTGAAAAAAGAACAGAAGAAGATTCTTCTTTTTATGAATCGATGTGCAGCTCATACACCTCAAATAATTTTGGAAAATGTACGTGTGGAATTTGTTTCTCCCCAACTGTATCGGTGTTCTTCAGCTACTCCATTTGGGTATCATTGCAAATTTCAAAAATTCAAGTTCATTATAGAAAAATTCTGGTTCAACATTTAATAACATTGACTGATGCAGAAAATGAAAATGTCACCATTAACTTATTACAAACCATAGAATTTATTTCGAATGCCTGGAAGCAGCTTCTTCCAGGCATTCGACATATATATGTCATCTTCTACAATCAAAGCTACAATCAGCTGGTTGCCGCAAGTGATGGTGATGGTCCTGACGAAGTTGTACCTATAAATAACCTAGTTCTGTCGGAGGATGTAGATTTCGATTTCCTTTTAGTTTAGTTTTGCTGTTGTAAAATTTTACACTTAGATAATCTCTTTCCAATTACTAAATTTATGTTTCGTACTTAGGATGTCGTTAAATAGCTATATTACAATGCAACTGAAGCAACAGCATTCTATTCGTCTGGTTTATTATAGGTTGTTTTACTTTTACAATAATTTCATATTTTCTTTGTAATTTGTATAGGCTAACGTTTAGTATTCCATTAATATTCAAATAAATATAATGTCATAATATACATTAAAAATTATCTACAATAAAAGCCTGGCAAACTAACAAGAGCACGCATCAAAAATACTGTAGTAGGTATATTACGGTAAAAATGTATCTTTAATAAATTCCTAGAATCTACCGCTAGCAAGTAAACACACATGTATCGAGATTTTAAATACACAGGAATTATGCCTACCCGAAAATCTATCTTTACTTTTCGATTAAAATACATAAATGCTTCGATTGAAAACAAGTGTGTCGGCAAACGTGTTTGTCTATTGTTTTCGCGCCGAATGCCGGCCGCTTAGTTTGTGTTTTTTGTTGCCGGATATATAAGAAAGCCGAAGACGTCCGATGCATATAACGCGCTCTATGGAAAGTGTTATTGATATGAATCCAGCAGCAGGGGGATACATTACTTTACAAACAGAGTGTACGTATGTAATAAGAGCAGCACCTTTTAAAACGGCCGCATCATCTATGTGCATACATGCATATGTAATATGAAATATGTAAAACGCAGGATACACTTATACAGGTACATATATATACGCATCTTATGCATGCGTCATTGCGAAGCATTAATTGTTAAATACAAATCCCGCCTACAAAATCAGCGATTTTAACCTGTCTTGAAATAAATTTCAAATGTAATTTTCTTCGTACTGACGTCATGTGCGGCTTTGACGATGTTTGGTTTTGAAATGAGCATACCTGTATAAATGTATCCTGGTAAAACGAATATATTAGGGTAGGTATTTACCGGACTGGATCATATCCTAGAAAATCGATGCACTGAATCAGACAATGTGCGTTAAAACAAATGAACTGAATTGTTTTGTCGCGTGTTCTATAATATTATTAGCGTTTAATATAGTAATATGCATTGTTTATGCATTTGGAACATGATTTCTAATGCAACCACCTGCCGAAGCGACCGTATTTGTTTATATAGGTTTCACTGTACTTAATTTAGAAGATTGCACTATTCCTCTATAAGCCGGTTTAGAGTGTTTAAACGCGTTTACAGAAAAAGACTCACCAGGCCAGTCCACTTCTTGGTTTAGCCCAGGCTGGGCCATCTGCAAAACCAACCTTCATTGCTTCCGAATATGTTAATGCGGGCTTTCTATTTTTTTTGCAGAGCATGTATAAGCAATTAACCTAGAAATAAAGGTAGTATTCAATTTATTAGCTGTATTCCTAATAACTCGTATACATATTCTACACATGGAACAAAATAACATCAAATACCGGACGTTTACTTTGAGTGGCAACATAACTTTACTAACATATTATAGGATAAGACGGATCAAACACAGGTAATGTACAGAAACCGCACAGGCTGACTGGGCCGGCATCTAAATGTATTCTAGTATAATTTAATTAAATAATTTACTAGAAGACACTAAGACAATCGAACAACACTGTACAAAAACGGTCTACAATGCGATACCCAAAACCCGACACCGCACAATGTGTAGGTATAAACGTATACCATGCCGCTAAATGTCCCACAGCCAACTGGAAAGACTTTGCTATGAGCCGAGATGACGAAGTAGATGACCTAATAAAACCTTCCCGAAACAATTACGAAGCTTTCATTAATCTCTAGACAACATATACCCAGGTAGCAGACTGACGTCACAAAAACGTCGATATCTAGTCACTGATTACGTCGATTGTACCAATGCTGCGACGTCTTGAATGCGCGAATAAGACATCATAATGTCACAGACCGTCGACGTCATTTCCGGACGTTGTATAAACGTAAGTTTCCGACGTCGTATAAACGTGAGTTTCGGACGTCGTACAAACGTCGTTTGCCATTTATGAATGACGTGGTGACATTTTTAATAAGAACAGGTGCATATTGAACGTAGCACACAGTGCAATACGGCGTTACAGTTTTTTTGTAGTAAACACAATGGTACAATTGGGAAATAAAAAGTTTGTAATATGTAGTTTTGCGAATGTATTTACTACAAAAGATTCCGTAATGTTGTATTGGACTTTGTCATGTTCACTATGCGCTCGGACGAGAATCATTCTCTTTGGTGTGCAAATCTTTGCTATTGGTCACATAGGTATATAAGGTGGGCAAAGCAAACAAAAATAATATGATGACTAATTTATTATCACATATTGCTATAGCAAACCATCTTACCTTTAATATCTTGCCAGTTATGGACTTACATTCGTATAAAATAATATACAGTGAATGGATTAAAGGAAAAGAAACATAAACTGTATTTTCGCAAGAAACTTCAAATGATAATACCCATGCATTTAGCTCTAACATTTTCAGTAACAAAACAATAAATTGTACTACATACTTTCAAGACAAAACAGAATACGAAAAGTAAGGTTAAAAACTGTACTCTTTGCAAAAGACATAGTTAAAAAGAATAAATCACCTACTCTTGGTTACGATTTCGTTTTTTTTTCAACAATAACACAAAGCACACACTTTACACGATGGCAAACGATGAGAAACGGTAAAATAGCAGAATGCCTGGTTGTCTCGTGGTCTAGAACACCCATCTAGAACTGTCTAGAACCACGTCCTGAACCTCTGCGAGAATCAACGGGAATATGGCGGGAATTTGACCGCGCTATTCAAAGGCTTAGGATATAAAATCAGAAAATTACATACTTAGTAGGTAGGTACTTACATTTTTTTAAATTAAGTTATAGGTTTTTATACGTATAAAGAAAATATGTATAAAAAGAACAAAGATAGGTACAAATTAGTCTGTATAATAAGATGGATATATGGTCGATTATTTTTCAATTTTAAATCAAATAGGCTGATTATAAATATTTATAAAAATAAATAGGTGATTTAGTGATGGGCCTAGTTAACATAGTTCATTCTGTTACGTACAACAAATAGCGTGGAATTCACGTCTTTTCGCCGTCAACTAAAGACGTATTTATTTAGTCATTAAAATGACGTTCATTTTTGGTCGATAAAGCTGGTTTTACACTTATCAATTTCTTGATCAATTTTTAGATCTTAAAATTGATCAATTTCTAGTTCTTGAAATAGAACTTACTGTCGTATTACACTTATCAATAAATTTGAAGATATTTTTAAGATCTCTTTATTGGTGAATTTTAAGATCTTAAATAAGAACTTACTCTTGCATTACACCTAACAATAAATTGAACTAAGAATAGCAACTGTGAAGGGGGTTTCGAATCTTTTTAATGTTAACAGTTGTAATGTCCTATGTTAAAAGGTTATGTGATGTGAGTGAAGATCACATGAAGACCTTTAATGTGTACACGTTTATCGCAGCTGATAATTCGTGGTAATTACGATAATTCAGAGAGTACCTAGTTATTATATTTGTAGTCTAAGCGATACATATAGTTTGAGGATCTGCTGGAAAATCGTTCTCTACTAAATTTAAGTTTCCCTTTTTCGCAATCAACCATGGTCTAACCCACCACCTTCCTTGTTACGCTTGCTTTTTCTAAATCTATCATTTTTTAGTAACATTAAGGAGAATACAGCTTTTCTTAAATTTGTTAATCTTTTAGTTGCCATTTTGATTTACTCTCTGCATTATGTTGTAAATTCAACATTTCAAATAATTATATGAATTTAGTCATTCATAATTACAAATATTACATTGTCGTTCAACGAATTGTAATTGTTTAAATTTGAATTAAAGTAAGTTTGGAATTACTTTCATAGAAGTGTCGCAGGTTAACACTGTCGATCACTATCTAGTATTAAAACAAAAATTACTATAAAATTGAAGCTAAATTGACGCAAAAATAGAACATGTTCTAATTCTTCAATTTCTAGAACTTATCCAAGTTCTTTAAATTGATCTATTTATTGACAAATGTAAAGCTACCAGCTACAAGCTTAAAATTGAAGAGAACTAGAACTAGAAATTGAACTTAAAATTGAACTTGAAATTGACAGATGTAAAAACTTAACTTGACGTCAAGTCCTCTAAGTTCTAGGAATTGATCAATAAATTGACAAATGTAAAACCAGCTTAATAGGTGTATCGACGTCGTCATCCGTTTTTCTCCAAATATTCACGTTATTTTCACGTCAGTCTGCTACCTGGGTACCTCCGGCGGCTGTAGACAACAATACCTACCAGGAGTATTAGACGACACTGAAGGCCCCCAACTGCCCCAATACACTGAGATGCTTGAGAAAGATCCCTTCAACGAGGACACAATTGAATGCGTCTCGCTACATAAATGGCTGCGAACACTGGACAAAATGAACATGACGCATAGTAGTAAAATGGCTTGGAATACAATAAGAAAACTAAGTGGAGATCGCACGGAACCTAAATAAGCCATTAATGGAACCCGAAACGAAGTTGAATATAAATTGTTGGAGAATGGTAAAATACAGGAAAGACTAGACTACTGGAAGACTAGTGAGAGACATTGGCAACGAAACTAATATATTAGGTGATGCTCTCATCATGAAGGAACTAAACCATGCAATTAACATTATGAAAAATGGAAAGTCTCCAGGAGTAGATAGTCTGCTCACGGAACAGGCTTCTGAATATTTGCCTAGCCGCCTGTACAATCCCTAGAATGTGGTAAAGAGCAATAAAAGTAATTGCCATTCTAAAACCTAGTAAAATTCCAGACCTATCTGGTATCTATCGTCCTATATCACTACTATGCCACCTCTTGCAGCGACAACAGAACCACATTGACCCGAAACTGATCCCTCAACAGGTGTACGGGTCAAGTACTCAATCTCACAGAATATATAGAAGAGGGTTTTCAGAGGAAATTAGTAACTGGCGCCGTCTTCATCGACCTAACTGCGGCCTATGATACCGTGAATCAAAAAAAGCTCCTCGAAAACGTCGATGTCAACACGAAGGACTTTAAACTAATGCAAGTCGTGGGGTCATTTTTGCAGAATAGAAGGTTCTATGTACAACTGGAAAATAAGAAACGCAGTTAGAGGAACTTACAAGTGGACTGCCTCAGAGAACCATAGTGACCACAATACTCTTTAATATTTATACTAACGATCAACTAACAACTGAATACGTTAGGCATTATATAAATATGTGATGACCTTGCCATTACTATCCAAAACCGAAATTTCCAAAACGTAGAAACAAAAATGGAAACTGCACTCGAAGTCATGTCCACATACTGCCGTAGAAATGTCCTAAATCCTAATCCGACCAAGACACAAGTAAACGCATTCCACCTCAGCAGACAAACGCAAGAAACAAAAAAAAACGCAGCGCCCTGTGG
This sequence comes from Popillia japonica, assembly GCA_004785975.1. Taxonomy (NCBI): domain Eukaryota; kingdom Metazoa; phylum Arthropoda; class Insecta; order Coleoptera; family Scarabaeidae; genus Popillia; species Popillia japonica. The sequence goes on from ML217911.1 coordinate 11,027, forward strand.
AAAATTGAAGTGCTGCAAAATGGTGCGAACAAACCACAGGTACTGATGACTTTAGCACAGGGCCCTGGCCTTTCTACACCAGGACGAAGAAGAATACGCAACGAACATGTGGAAAAGTTCAAACAAACATTTGATGAACGCCGGGCCCTATATGGAAGGCCACAATCACAAAGAAGTGTGAAGTCGCGGAAAAGCTTTCTCCATTGCGCCTCCTTAAACCCTGCAGACACTTTCCCACTAAAGAAATCCTCCCCAGCAGAATTCAACCTGGAGTGGAAGACCTGGAAGACCCTGAACAGAATAAGAACTGGAGTCGCCTCAGTAAAAACAAATTTAAATGTGGGACGTGGGAGGATCAACAATGCCTACGCGAACGTGGGGAGATACAGGATATACATACGATAAATGCTTCAGATGAGAGCCATAGGCAACCAAATATACAGATTGGTACTGGTAAAAAGTAATTCCCTTACAGTAACTTAAAAAAAAGTTCTGAAGGTTTACTTTATTGGATAAATATACCTTCAATAGCTGTTATTTTGAGATGTACTCTCTGCTCTGCAAACGTGCTTCGTCGATGATATGTGGTTTACCAGCAAAAACACTATTAATATGACCCATTATTGGGCTGAATGAACGATTCGGACTCGAGAATGAGAGAAAGTATTTTAATCGTATAATGGTGTTAATCAAAGAATTGTGTTCAAGAAACATATTAATTAAGTAATATTTCATGTCATCTAGAGAAGCCGAAGTTGCTTTGTGCTACATGAGTAACAGAAATTGTACATATACATATTAACGAACGAATTTACATAAAACGCTTAATACACCAATGTGTTAAGTTGTCTTTATACCATATGGAAACGTTTCACATTTATATACACAGGTTTATAGCAATTTACATAACAGGAAACGTGCTCATGGTGAACATTTTGACAAAAAATAAACGTTTATAAGGCTACTGCTTCGCTTAACGTAGGAAGCGTTTGATTTAAGTTAGTTTTACGAAAACATCGCCGAATACATTAGCCTAAAGGTAGACACCGTTACAATGTAGGATTATTGAATCATTGTTTATAAAATACTTACGAAAACATGTATAGCATATGTACAAAGAAGTCCATTTCCAATACTACCTACAAATCCTAAAATCATACCCGAATTCTTAAAAGCTTCAGGCATTGCTAGAATCCCAGTTCCCAAAATGCCTTTAATGATATGCATCATAGATTCCAAATCACTTAAAAAACATAACTAGTATTCAGTTTGTTACTATTTCTATAAATTCTTACTTTGTTCCATTAGGCACGTTCCTTTCCGCATATGGATCATAATCATCTTCCTCTTTGCTAAAAATAAGTGGCTTTGTACAGAAATATTTCCTTGTATGCAAGATGAGACAATGTAGGCATATACTTACGGGTTATCTTCCATTGAGAATATATTTTTTACAAATCACAATTTTTTTATATAAACACCAAAAGTGAGTAGTTAATGAATTAGTTAGCATCTAAAATTATGTTGACACTTCACTGTCATATTCTAACAAACGTCAATGAAATACTGTATAATACACCACCTATTATGATTTTTTAATCGAATCAACAGTGGTTTAATTGACCTAGAAGTGGAAAAAAATATCAGAGAAATAAGATTAATACATAACCTATTAAAGAAAAGATTTTGCAATAATGTGTGCCGCCATTATGACGTGCCTCGTCTGTTATCGTAAACAAACTATAGCCAGATTGCGTTTGCCGTTTAGTATAACCACTAATTCTATAGCAAACTTGGTGGCAATATTGAAAAATATGAGTTCTATATTTGAAAAAAATACAGAGAAAACATTTGAACGTCAATAATTTAAAACGGCCTTATTTAACACCCTCTGTATTTTCTTACATTATACTATTGATTATTCTCTCAACGACGCAACTTTGATTTTTTGCCCTAAGCTCATTCAAGCTTGGGGCTGTCACTACTAAACCTGAATGAAGTTAGGGATGCCGATTTTTATCAAAAGGTCAATTCTCTGAATCGATTAAAATCGAAACTCCAAGAATCGATTCCGAAAAAAATCGAGGCTTAAATAATCGATGTTACAGATAATCGATGGTTTGATTAGATTTGTGTACTTTTAGTAGGGCCGCAATAATAACTATTTTTTTTTATATTTTAGTAAAAAGACTTAACTTTTGTTATGACATCTAAATCGTTTGCAACTTTTTATTGGCAGCGCTGCATTACATGGCTTTGTATATTAGACCAGCAATATACAGTGTACGGAAAAAAATAAAAAATGTAGGATGATAGAGGGAACTTGGAGGGAACCAAGATAGACCTTTGAAGCTTTTAAACGGCAGGTCAGAAAGGAGATAATTTCTCTGCTAGATATAAGAATTCTTTTAATGTTAAATTCTTTGAATCCAGGCAACGTATGCTACACCTATTCATAGAAGCCTTGATATAACTAAAAGACACTTTATGTGATATTTATTATCAAATCGGGTATAAAAAAGAATCGATTTTCACAAAAATCGGATATAAAAAAGAATTGATTTGCAAAAAGAATCGAGTATTCAAAAATCGATTCAAAAAATCGATTTTTAGAAATAAAATAATCGATTTTTCCAATAATCGATTAAAAATCGGCATCCCTAGAATGAAGTGTGAAAAGTAAATGAAGAATATTGTTATCGCTATTAACGCGAGCATCAACAAAATTAAAATAGTAGAAAAATGGTTAAAAAGAATATACGTTCCTCGCGATTAAAAATAATTTTGAACAGTCTCCATCAAATGAATTTATTTCTATAATTAGTTAAATTGGTCACACATTTTTTTAGAAAACACCCTTGTTTACATGTAAACAATGCTTTAACAGTCTGCATTTCAGAAACGAAACGTTTACGGACACAAGTTTAAATAACTACTTTTTACTCACGATCGGTTAGTAACTCCTCACTTCTAATCTTTAAGGCCGTTACAAAACGTTCTTTTACCGATATGTCATAACACTTTGCCGGCTAGTTTATGTCAGTTCTATTTCAGTATTTCTGAAATGAATTAGCGTGATAAGAGTTTTAATAACAAAAGTAATTTTATCAACAAAATAACTAAATACGGCCACTATTGATTACGATTATCGCCGTATCATTGTATTTTTAACTCTATTTGATAATTTGAGCACATTCCAAAAGGAAGGTACGATGCAATAATGAATCTTTTACCTTAAGTCATACTGCTTGCTGCTATTGTAATAAGACAAAAAATAATCAGTAGTAATTTCAGCGTCCTGGAATTAAAATTGGGAAACTATTTCGTAGCTATTAATCGATAATAGAATAAAAGAAACACCTACATATATCAAATGTTAATTATTCGCTGTACAGTTTGCCACAGTTTGCGGAACAGTGTTTTATATTTTTTTAGTGATGTTCACTTTCACCAGCTGGTACACGTGAGGCTTAGATTGATGTTATTATTGAAGCTTCTCAGGTCTGAAGTATAATTTTTCAGTTTCGTTGACATGTCTAATAGAAATCTTCCAATTTTCATTACATTAATTTAAGAAAATTGTGGCGCTGATTATTGTTAACGATACCATTTCTACAGTTCTAAAACTGTCGACTTTCGATAGAAATCATTTTGTAAACGTTTTTTCAAATTATTTTTCCTTTTAAAAAAAAATATTTTGGAAGTCAAAATTATATTGTCTACGTGTAACTGTTAGAGGCAAGATTAGTACTAAGTTACATATGAAATACTTACCTTACCTACTTACAGTTATGTATATCTCGCAAGACAAATTGGGTAAAATTGGTAAAAGTTTGCAGCATTAAATAGGTTTCTATATTTGCATCGGTATATATGCAGGCATATTTTTCATGACATTATTGTTCACAAAAAAATATTTAGCGCAATAAAACCCACGAATTTCAGTTAAAATGTTTATTATTGTTTGCCATTTACAACAAAATAAAGCTTAAATATATAGGAATATATATTATGTAATATAATATACTTAAACAAAATTATAAATTTTAATAACAAGTACTTTATGTTTAACAGGCACTTATATATTAATGCAAACAACATTTACTACCCGATCTATAGAAGACACTTGAGACGATTTCATTTTTTGATTTTTTTTATTCGAAACTATGAAAACTGATTTTAAATTTAACAAAACGCCTCAAGCATATAGCCATAAATGCGGATTTTTAAGTATTATTTGAAAATGTTCCAGTAATTCTGTGAGACTCAAGCGAAGTTTGTGACTTTAATCAATCGAATAGCTTTCCTGTAGAATGTGTGACTTAGCACAGTTAATAGTTTATGTAGTTATTACTTATCATAAATGTCACCTTTCGGAAAGCAGGCATTCACATTATTAATGTTAAAATAAAATATAAAATAAAATTAGAGAGGGAGAGAGACAGAATTAGTCATAATAGTGACGTACTAAGTATTTATTACTCGTAAAATTGTTTAAATCAAGTACTTACACTACTACAATTAAATAAAAATATCTAATATAATCTCTAACCACCAACATTAAAAACTAACCAAAGCTATTTTACGAAGAATAAGTACGTTTATCTGCACTACGTGAATCTCTTTCTTTTTTCAATAACAATTTCCTTAGTGCGTCACTATGCGAAATATCATATAAAATATCTATCTATATTTAAAGCTCTGAAATGACTAAACATCACCAAAAAACAAAAGGGTGTAGTTGGTGGATTGTGTAATTGAGATAAAATTAACTATTTCAAATAAAATCCTCTTACAAAAATAAATTAATTAGCAAAACAACAACAACAAAAAATAATTCATCATATTTTTCCATATATTATTAATACGATTTCGCAAGTTTGCATTTAAAATCGAGTAAAAACTATTTTTCTTCGGGAAAATAAGATATAGTTTTGTTTGATATTTGCATCTTGTTCTGTCTTGTTACAATTTCTATATTCGAATACAATATTTTTAGAATTTGCAGATGTCCCAAAGAAAAAAAGCTTCAAACTAACGGAAAAGTTAATGTTACAAAAATGTTGCGCGCGATATACATAAAACTATACTACCCGTTTAGTACAAAGTTGTTTAGCTCGGTAACATAGTTTCACAGCATTCTTATATTCTTGTCCGTATATGGATTTTGAATGTATGATCTGAAATTACAAATAAGAATTGTAGACCATGATAATTTCATGAAGCGACAAAACTTAAAATTTAACGTGGTTTAAACTCAATTAGCGAAAAGGTATATCAATCAAAACACTAAAATAATAATAATCTATAGAATTGTTGCTATAACTGATAATGACTATTAATGCTATTAAAATGAAGTCTAGGTACACATGTGCTTTATTATCTCTCTAACTTTTGTTGTGGTAAGCAAGAAGTATTATTAACATATTCCATCAGCATTACGAGAATTTATGGTAAGCAAACACTAACTACAATTTTCAAAATTAATTTGCACGGAATACCTCTTTCGGTTTATGGAGGCAAAATAATATGTATAATAAATGTAAATGTAGGTATCTGTTTCCTGCAAAAGGGCGTAACTGCTATTAATATAATGACGACGATATTATGCGGATACGCAGGGTTTTATTAGGGTATTTATATTTTAACAACTATCACAAAGGATGGTGCAAGAAGTAACTAAGTAATCAACACATTTTTCTCTTATAATTTCTTTTCTTCCCTATTTTAGTGCATTCATTTGGCACCAAAGAACATTATATGTTACTTGTTGTGTACAATGACAATGTCAAAAATCTGTAATCTGAGTAATGTAAAATATTTAGAAAACACTTATAAGATCTACATAAATCCTATGTATCTACCTATAATTCTTACATTATATAGTACCTGCCATTACAACATAATTCATGAAAATCTTATACTCGCAATCAAGCAAAACATATTTCATGTAAAAGAAGGAAATAATCAATACTTACAAAGTAAAACAGAAAATATCATTTAAAGAAAATACATTTAATGATATGAGAAACAGAAAATTTTCAGCACTGTCTGTGTCACTTTGTGTCTGGTAAACCTTTTTAAAACGTACCAAATATTATTCTAAGATCCTTGGAAAACAACATTACACCGAGTAGTTGTTTTGTTAATACAAAATCGCTTGTGATGATGTGATCGCTTAATACGGCCGCTCTATCTTGTAAGAACAAACCTGCTAAATGCATTCCAACAACATAGCTTCGCAAGAACTCGTTCAAGTAGTGTCGTTAGCTCTTCGTTGCACATACAGCATGCGCACACTCTATGTTATAAAAGTACAAAAACATCGATTCTAGCGACGTGCTAAGTCTGCAGTTTCTTTAGTAACAACTGCCTTCCTTTCCTCTATAGCCCACCACATAAATACGAAATTCGCTGGCTCAAATCGTATTTGCGTCGCTAGGGCATATCGTTTATATCTCTTTATGTTTTAAATAGTTAGAGTGTACTGGAAAGTTGTATCCGACTAGGTGTAGTAATTATAAATAAACTTATTATTTATTAACGTATTGATATAATAATGATATATGATAAAATTTTCTGTTCTGTTGGGTGAAACACCAACTGAAACTTGAAATGAATAAAAATGGATATCTAAATAATAGTTTATCACGATGTAGTGTTTGAATGGCACAAGAAGTTTAAAGTTTAAATTGAAAATGAACCTCGTCCTGATGGCCCACAAACTGCGCGAACTGACACAAAAATTGCGATAATTAACGACTTGATCCAAAATGATCGCCACATTGACACAAAACGAATTTCTGACATTGTCAATTTGTCTTACGGTTACACTTAAACAATTGTTAATGACTATTTAGGGTACCGGCAGTCTAGTATCGCAGTGTGTTGGATTTAGAGCTCAACAACGTTGTGATGAGTATACTAAACACTTCTTTGAAGGATAGTTGTTGAAGTTTTGTAAATAAATGTTTCATTGTTATGCTATAGCACCAGTCTCCTTATTTTCTGATACAGCTTTGGATAAATATATTTTTTATTTTCAAATTCAATAAGTAGGGAAAGCAATAAATTAATTTAATTATTTCTGATGAGAGTGAAGATTGAAAATGGGAGGAAGAAACTCTAAGACCCTCCTTGTACCAATACCTGGCAAAACAGAAATTGACCCAAGATAAATATAATGGGAAGTGAGAACAAAACTGAAAACTTTTCAGTGTTTCTATTTACTTCCGCTTGGATTGTCTATGCGACTAATCTACGTACTAATTCAGTGCGAACGTTGTCATGTTAGGGCCGTTTTAACACGAGACTAATTTTAGTACTGAATATTAAGTACTAAAAATTTTGCAAAAAATTTAGTATTATTACAGTCTTGTATGACACGTAAAGTTGACAGATAAGCCTTTTTGGTACTAAATCGCATAAAAGCGCATGCGCTTTATTCATAGAAGAGCTTTATTCATAGGAGGTAATCGAACCACAATTTCAGCAATTCGAATACGGGAAGAGTTTACTGAATATTTCAACGAAGATGGTGTTTTAGAATGGCAATATAATGCAAAACTTAACAATAATGTGTAGTACTTTGTGTATATGATAGTTTTGATATAAAATATAAGACCGCTTTAAAAATATATTTTTTAATATTTTTATAAATAAAGAGATGCACATTTAACTTTAATAACAGATTATTATATAATAGTGTTCTGTTTATTCATGTAATCTTTTTTCTAAATATGTTTTCCTTGCAGTGAATATAATTCTCATAATTTGTTCTTCCACTTCTAGAAACTATAACTGATCATAATAGGACCCATATTTAGTGAACTTGTATACAAGAAAATAGAACCAGTTCTAATTTCTTGTATACCTACTAACTCACTAAATCTGCGCGCGCAGAAATTGTATACAATTTAGTATTAAAATTAGTCTCGTGTAAAACGGCCCTTAGATTAGTACCTATACTAAACGTACTAGGGCAGTGTAGACATCCTGTTTTATTTATGAAACTAGTAAAATAAATTACCGTTATGCCTAAATATCAACATAAGCACCAACCTGAGAAAAGAATCTCATATGGCAAGTTACTTGCGCCAATAAATGTTTGTGGTACAAATAACTGCTAATGTAAACACCTCCTAAATGTGCGCACTAAATCGACTCGGATCGGTCGACTCGTAACGGAACATTTCAGGTTCGACATGCTGAAACCGAGCGGATCGTCTCGGTAGAGATAAAAAATGGTAACCAATGCCTTACGGTCCTTGAATATTGTTATAAATTGACATTAGTGTTTGTTGAACTATGTCAACAAAATATTTTATATTCCTACATTGTCAAAATAAGATTGACTTTTAAGGTGCTTTTAAGTAAATAGATTTTGTTTCGAGTCTATTCAATGCATGTCCTCTATAACTGTCCGCCTCAGTGTACAGTTATCAGTGACCTGCCGCCGATCGTACCGTTCCGAGTTGACTGACCAGCCAATTCAGTTCGCACTCTTCTGAAGCCATGCCATGACAAACAATAAGCTCTTACTGTTAGTAGCTCAATATCTAAAAATATAATTTATATCATTATTTTAATGTATCAAGTTTAATCACATTTCATGATACTAAAACGAGATCTTAGAACACGCTTCAGTTTCTAATAAACATGCTTACTATTACACATGTTATTTGCATAATATTTATCATATATGTATATATGATTTGAAAGCTTCTCGCAACAAAAACCCAAATTAACCAGTAAACTCTTCATTCACAACAATATATGAAATACTGAGAATTTAAATAAATAATAATTATAGGTATCAACTGTACCTGAACCTGTACGTAGTAGGAACTATTTTGCACACACGTGTATACATATACTTATAAGCAAATAAAATAATTCATAACTATATATAGCCATTGACATACTGCAAATAAAATCACAGAACAACAGCAAACAGTATTAATATTATCCTGTTATACACTACATATTCCTTAAAAAATAATTATTTCAGTTTCCAAAGCAACACCAAAAATCGTACAACCGAACAAGCAACGATCGCTTACCCACTTATTCGCTCAATATTGGTAGCAGAGACCCATTGAAATGAAACAGAAATAAGTCTTCATTTTACATTTCAAGAGATATACTTACAATTCTATGTTATGGATTGTAGATGTCGGGCAGTTATCGTTAACTTTAACGTGACAATGCTTATGGCATTTTAACAGGCAATCTCTACACTCGTATCCTTGCTTCCCAATTCTCCTCGCTATTGATTTGCTACATACTTGACACACAGTACCACTAAAATAAATAAAACATAATATATACACCTTAAACTTTATTCGTAATGATTTACCCCGACAGATGTTTTGCGATGAATGTGTGGTCACTGAATATATGAAGCTTAGTACCTTTTTTTCGCCACTTCGACTTTTGTGCCAAAGATAATGGAACGAGGTAGTGTTTTTTAACACCGTTTTCGAGAGTTTCTAATACCAGTGTACTAGCTTCATTAACATACGTTCGTGTTGATGCGCTACTTAGGCCAGAGGCTTCCGACATACTTGAACGACGAGACGTTTCTTCCATTCTTCCACCAGGAACATGTAGCTTATATCCTGAAAAACAAACAGAATAGAAATGTACCTATGCATTTATGAGAAATAACATTTCTTTATGAAAAAAATGAATAAAGAATGAAAAAAAATATAAAAAAGGCAAGTGGAATTGGTGGTATGGTGGCATGATACCAGTGACAAATCGTACTAACTCACTTTGATAGC
>SMLS01063777.1:0-46088 GCA_004785975.1 Popillia japonica
TATTCCCCTTGTTAGTCACTTTGACTTAAGTCAGATACATATATGTATGTAGTTATCAAAATGTTATTTAATTCGCAGATGTTTGGTTTTGTTAGTGTCTTAATGTTTAATGCTGGCTTCAGTTAGAGCAATAAAGTAAAAACAAAAAATAGAAAGAGGAATATGTTCTATTAAAAGACAACAGAATAACAAATACCTCAACAACTACAGAATCTTAAGGAAAATTACTTTAATTTTTCTGTCGTCACACTTTATATAAGAAATACAGCAATGATTCAATACATTTTTACACCTTGTATATGTAAATACTGACATTGGTATTCGAATAAAAGTTCAAACTTAGTTCAAATTCAAATATTACTTAATAACAATCAATTTCTACCCACTAAAACTACTTTTTGTTGAATAAAAAAATTAAAAATAATATTTTTGTTTGATATCGTAACTCTATCGACTACAATTTGCACTAATTGTGCAACTAAAGTGGTATGTAAAACTCTGTAATAAGTAATTAAGTGCGTTTTGTCAATAGCTAAAATAAGCAGATTTAAAATATGTAAAAAAATATAGCTATAAAGCTTAAGAATACCTACACCTTTTTTCAATATTCTTTTTAATCCCTCTTATAATGTCACCCTGTATATTAGTGCTACACGTTTTGAGAACCTCTGATGTCTACTTTTTTCACCACCCCTCTCCCGTTCCTCCGATCCTTTGCTCTATCTCTCCAATCGCTGACTCCAATTTTCTCTATATAATCTTTCGTATCATCTTTGGTATCATCTTTCTTTCGGGCAACATCTTCCCTTCTTACCCACTATTCTCCCGTTTTTTACCACCACGTACTTCTCTGGGCCTAAAATTTATTTACTATTCTTGGTTTTCCATACGTAGTCTTTACTTTCGTATTTGTTCGCATTCTGCACTGCCCATACCAATTTCTAACTCCTCTGAATATCTTTCTTATGACTTTTCGTTGCAAAATTTCCAATTTATTTTCACGACCTCTAGTAATTGTTCACGTTTCATAAAAGTACAATACCACAGAGAGTATAACTGTTTGGCAAATGCGTATCTTGGCTGGCCAGGACACGTTTCTTGCCTTAATCACTATTATTACTTCCTAATTCTTCATATTTATAGGTATAGTTCATATTTCTATCCAAATAAAATTTAAATAAATAAATTTAAACTAGTTTCCAAATTAAAGCACGATGATTCCATCTAGCATAGTTATACATTATTTATGTATGTATTAAGGGAGTAAAGAGAGTTTTATGGCGTAAACACACAATTTTGAAGCCGAGACTGCAGCCAAAGGCCATAAAAGCGCACATTTCGCTCATGGTATAAACAAGTTTATGCACGGGTGAAAATTTCTTTATTTAAAAATTTGTTGTTATGAGATATTTGCGATTTTGACTAGTCACAGGTTTATTATGTGTATATATAATCGTTATTTGCAGTTAAATTAAAACCTAGGAATAAGAAAGCGATGCATACATATTCGTCTGAATGAAGTTTCTGAGATTTCTGAGATTAGCCTCACACAGTATCACCCTATCCACTATATCATATTGCTTTAAACTCACAATCAGTAAAAATGGTATGGACAAAGGGAAAATGATATTATACCTAATGATGATGCTTTAAAGGATAGAATAAAACCAAATAACAAAAATAAACAAACAAAAAGAAAAACTACAAAATCGACTTATAGCTACTAACATAAGTGGCATCTTCAGGAGTGAAAATGGATAAGCAAAAATCATGAATCTTCGACACCTTGACGGACCAATCACACTAGAGCTTTACCGTAGTTGACACGAGTTACCATAGCAGTATGTTACTGTACATAAGGCTTTAATTTAATTTCGATGTTATATTCCAACTATTTCTTAAGTATGTGCATACATTGTGTGGTACAATGGAATAATTTCCTGTTTATAACCGACAAGATTGTTATTCAAAACTGATATTAGTAACGTATACGAATTTGTTCTTGATTTCGAAATGAATGATAGAAACTTGTAAACTCTTCTACAACAATATGTTTTTCTTTCAGAAAAGAAAAGTGCCTACACCTGACAAATAACAATTCGAGTTTTGTTCAAAAACAAATACTCTTATAAAGAATTATTCTACAGTTAAAGCTCACAAAATAATCTGCTAATAAAATGAAAACAGAATTATTTCGCGTTCTTCCGGTGAAATTAGCATCATCATACATATTGACATCAAAGTACTCCTACGTCCGAACTTTTTCCATCTTCAAATATCACTTTGTTGTTTTATTAATATTAACAGGATGTTGTGATGCCTTAATTTCTCGACAGACAAAACAAAACGTTCGGCTTCCTCCTAAAATCGGAGAAAAACCCTGTTGTATTACCAACATAAATATGAAATGGCGGAAAGGAAAAGCGAACACGGAAAAGCATAAAGGAAATTTCTACAGTTTTATTTTTCTTCCCTCGCCTAGAAGGAATTATAATTCAGCGCCTTAACTCGCTGATTTATTAATGCCCCAGAGCGGGTCTCTTAAAGCTGAAATACTGGTGCATTTAATTTTCCTACTGGATATCATTTGTATATTGCTTTAATAAAAAGATCTCTGGGAGACGTGTCCTACAGAATTGTTACTGCTGCAACATGATTTATCATTGATACACTGAGAACTTTGTCAGCACTACTTTGAATCCAAAATTTATTTGTCATTTGAATATGCTTATCAAATTTCATTGAGGATTAAATGAATGGCTAACGACATACATACTCCTTATTACACTTACACATACGGTAACACATTCTAATATCATTTGCGCTCTCATGAAATAGGACGCCAACTTTCATATTCTACCTATGCCATATGGCGTAAAATATACAAGAAGGACTGTAATTTGTTAATAGTTTGTTCTGTTATAAATTAAAAAAAAATACTTTAAAATAGTGTTTTGGTAAACAACTAACAAATTACACACCAAATTAATTAATTAATAATTAACAAGGAAGAAATTGTTTTTTTATTGGTTGTTCTAGTACATATATGTATGTATATAGGGTTTTCCGCGGTAGCCGTTCGTTAGAAGTTTCCAAGGTTAGAAAAAACCTAGAACTCTGAATTTTTGGAATCCGGGGCTATTCAAGATTCTCTCTTATTTTAAAATATTTTCGGGGTCTTACCACTTCCGGTTATACCGGAAGTCGCCATAAACTTTTTTATTTTAAATGGAACACCCTTTATATTATTTCATTTTTAAATTCCTGAGAAAGTTTTATGATGAGTTCTACCAGGTTTCCCTATACCTATTTTCAACTGCTATTTAGATATCTTGATTTTTTTGAAAATGTTGAAAGATGGAAGCACAAGAATGACACTTTCGAAATCCACATTGACAATTGATTTGTCGCATACAGGATGTCCAAAACTGCATGACCAATTACAAAATCTTCAAAGTTGAAAATGTTCTTTTTTTCAAATGGAAAATCCTGTATATTATTAGGTGATCAGATGCAGAAGTTAATTCTGCATGGATTCGCTATGTCATTCCCTATACCTATTTCCAACGGTTTTCTTGTTATTCCATATTTTTTACTAAAATCTAATAAAACAACAAAATCGTATCCAGTAAGCATTAATTATTATAAGAGGAATTAGAACAAGTGACTTGACGGTTGTTGATTTTATGTCAAAGTAGTACAATTCGATTTTGCTAATTCTATGACATACAGTTAATAATGGAGAATATTGAAGAATATTCGAATAATGATCTGCTAAATTTGTTTGTTGGTGTGTTGGTCATGTAGTTTTGGACACCCTGGATGCGACAAATCAATTGTCAATGTGGATTTCCAAAGCGTCAAGTGTTTAGTACCAGTCGAAAATGGACGAAAGATACTGTGTTGCAAATAACGCTACATCTTTCAAAATTTTGAAAAAAATCACGTATCATCATATCATCTAAGTAGCAGTTGAAAATAGGAAACCTGATAGAACTCATCATAAAATTTTCTTAGAAATTTAACAATTAAATAATATACAGGCTGTTCCATTTAAAATAAGAAAGTTTATGGCGACTTCCGGTATAACGGGAAGCGCTAAGACCATGAAAATATTTTAAAATGAAAGATAATCTTGAATAGCCTCGGATTCCAAAAATTCAGAGTTCCAGGTTTTTCTAACCTCGGAAACTTCTAAGGAACGGCTACCGTGGGAAACCCTGTATAGCTCACACAAAGGACTCAACGTATCAACCATAGTAAAGGCGAAAACCGTCTGACGTTATCAAAAGGTTGGCACGTTGAGCTACCGTGACCTTCTGACATCTCTCACAGATTCTCTAGTTACAAGCTTTTTTCCTTTAGCGTGCGGCAAAGTATTCTAAAAATAATGCTATAGATAGAGTAGTCAAACATTATTTTCTGTAGCAAACAAGGTATTGAACACATTATTCTACATTACATATTGTTATATGGTTCACTGAAGATTTCTACTCTTAAATTTTTCAAAAAAAAAGGTTAAAAGGCACACTTTTCCTTTTATTTTTGTACTTCCTGTTGGATACTAAAACAATTAGTATCCTTGCTATCTATGACTAGTTTATAACTACCTTTCTTCAACATGATACTGAGATCTATTCGAAATACCCTTAATCTTTTAATCCAAAGTGATCTCCAAACGTTTGAAGCAATTTATAATTTTGAGACTATGGCTTTGAAACATGCCTGTTCAAGCAAACTATTCTCAAGCCACCTCTACACAGTCTCATATAATACGTTTAGCTGCTTGGCTGTCTTCAGAACAGACCTATTTTTGTGTTTATCGCAGCGCATCTGAAGTAATACTGTAGAAGAAGTAGGATTTAGGAAAGTCGCAAAATGGATTCAGCACCTGTTTCTGTTTGACAGTTTCGAATTAGTAGAGCTGCATTTCGTTGGGTTGAGTAGACATTTCCTGATTAGGTTAACCAGTGTTTGTCGCAAAAATCTTAGCCCTGCTTGCCGGTCTAAGCTAATATGTATGCCTTTACCTTGGTAACATCTTTTCATTCTTGAACGCATTACCCAATGGCAAGTATATCTGCGTAAAAACCTGTTTTTTTATTAGTTTATACGTATTGCCATCAAACCCCTACGTCTTGGCCGGTAGATACCGATTCCCACACCTGTATTAGTTTTTAATCCCTCCATCTACCAACCTAGACACCCACATTTGGCAGTCTTGGATATTAGCACCTGAAACTGTTTGTCAATATCTTAAACGTTCCTCGGTCGTCCACAGTTATACCCAGATACTTCAGCGATCTACTGGGGCTGATAGTTTCTCCTTCCAAACTGAACCGAATTGTGTCTCTATTTCTCCTTCCTCTCAGAACGACCGCCCCCGTTTTGTCTGGCGCCAGACTCAGTTTGTGCGCATTTATCCAAACACTTATTCTGCGGAGGCGAATGCAAACACAATCCAAACACTTATTCTGCCACTAATGGATGTGTTTCCCATAAGCGTGTCGCAATCCGCAGCTCCGACAACAAGCGCTGGGTCATCAGCAAATGCTGTAGTTGTGGCATCCATCGTGAGCTCGATACCAAGAACATCATCGTACAGCATATTTCGGAGCGCTGGTCCAAGTACGGAACCTTGAGAGGCTCCCGTCCCAACTGGCATACATATATTCTTTAAAAAGAAGGTTTTAACGATTGTAAAACGAAAACCTTTGAAGTCATTGGTTTATAACAATACAAAATCCGGCAAAAATGCCGATAAACTTTCTGCTATTTATATTTGCAAATCAATAATAAAGTATCCAACCTTTTACTACCCTATGCCACCAATTTCTAAGACATGAAACTACTTTGTATGTTATCACAAATAACTGGTTGCTCTAGCATTATTAGTTTTGAATCCGTCCATCTACCAACGAACGGACAGATCTTATAGTTTAGAGTCGCTGGATTCCCACATTTGGCCGTCTTGGATATTAGCACCCGAAACTGTTTATCAATATCAAAGCTTAGTGGTGGAATTTGATTCATCCTTGTTTTTCTTTTGTTTTTATGCACCATGCTAACGATGGATATTTAAACATGGTTTCGTCTATGGCCAAGTAGTTCCAACATGTTTTCATGAATTTTAGCACGGTGATTGGTATGCTTTCAATCTATATATGATGTTGCTAATGTCACTCACTAAAACGTTTTATTTCCGGCAATAAAATTATTATATTTAATATTTTGTAGCATTTTTCTTCGTCTGTTCATATTATTTATTCTTACGCAGTATAAGTTAATTATAATTATTTGTCATTCAAATTCTGAGAACTGTATGTCTAGTTTCGTTAGACGTTTCGACTTTAGGTAAACCAATTGATTTTTGTAAAATATCTGCAGGCAATTAATTAAACGCTGCGTTTTAAGTCATTGAATTATACCTACACTATCATCAATCAAGTAAAACATTTACTCTGAAAACATTGCTCATTGTTTCTTTGTCTAAATTATAACGTCCTTATGTTAAAATAATCTTTACTGTTAGAAAATAAACGACTCCAAAAATCAATAGTAATTTAAATAGTATCTTAACCCTCACATATCGATTATCTAAATGTATTCTGATCATTAATTAATTTTCTGTATTACAGAGCCACAAAGCGCTGCTCCGCAAATTACATTTAATAAAGACAAGTACGAGTTCAGGGAAATCCTCGAGGCAAACTGCACAAGCGCTCCCTCGCGACCGCCTCCTCACATAACGTGGTTCATCAACGATGACAAGGTAAGAATTCCACTTGGATCAAACCCTCAGAATTTTTATACTTTTTTGTACATAGTAATTCTTCTAATGTCTCTATAATTAAAGAATCCTATTGTCAATTTACCCACCTATATTTTGTCTTAAATATTTATCACATTCTAAATAACCTTTTATATTCATGCCAGAAATTACTACAAATAAAGCATAAAGCATGGTGTGTCGCTTTGATAAGGTACCTAAAAATCAATAACAAAGATACTAAAAACGGCGTTATGATAAATTCGTCCAGAACGTTATTATCTAAGCCAAATATGGCAATCTAGGCAATATTGCTAGATTTTCCCGACATATACCCATTTAGGCAATATATTCCATAAAAAAAAATAATCAAATAAGGGTGGCTAACCAAAAATACCGAATATCTTGCTCCTTAGCGAAACGTAAATCAGATTTAGAGATGAGCTGAAAGTGTCTAACTACAAAACTTATTGCAGCAACAGATCTCTTGGCAGGGGGCAGTGGTGTACCTCTAGGCTGCTCAAAATTTCAACTAGAGACTAGCATATGGTCCCAACACCCTTTACAGTACTAGAAAATATGCCCATGAAAACTGATACGGCGGTTGCTGTAATAATAATTGTATCTGTAAGCTACCCTCCAGAGCGCGCATTGTGCGTTGGTCAATCTGTGACATAAACTCAAAACAAACCGTGTAGAGACTGTTGTCATAGACAACTTCAGCAAAAAGCTTTTATTGGATATTTGGGACACCGATATACTATAGGGATGGTGTTGCTTTCCATGGTCATGGCAACAGGCGAGATATCCTGAACACCACAATAGGGCGAAACGTTACTGCCGCCATCCGCATTAAAACCCTACCAGAAGTGTCATCCGACCACAATCCAATATAGAATTAGATGGGAGATGAGAAAATAAGAAACATTGAGCACAACAACACCGATACCTCAAGATTTTGGCGGGGTTGAAAAATGGTGACGTCAGTGTTGGTGTGTCCATGGATTTTTTCAAAGCCTTCGACGGCGTAGCTTGAAAAACTAGAGGTAATGCGATTTAGAGGATTGCCCCTTATTTGGATAAATCCTTTTCTCAGTCAGACAGAAGTCAATGTGTTACGGACTATGATGAACAGGGGAACGTGATTCACTCTGACTGGCTGTAGACATGGAGACCCTTAAGATTCTATTCTCAGAGCTCTCCTGTGTGATCTTCCGGAAGTGGTGTCAGATTTGGTGGTCATGCTTGCGGAAGACACAACAATAGTCACAAGTGCACAATACAGTTCTGACCTGTTTGTAACCATAGAAGACAACTTAACTGAGCTCCAAAAATGGTTCGAATACCACAGCTTAAAACTAAACTTACAAAAGACAAAATTATTGTCTTCCACGCAGGGTACACTTGACAGGGTTAAAACCGGTGGGGAAGTGCTTACCTGCTACGCCTAGGCTACCTTTTTGGGCTGGAAGTTGGATTCAGGATTGTCCTGGAAATCCCACGTCGGTCACCTAGCTGCTAAATTATCTAGTACGTGTTATTCTTTAAAAGTCTCGGTCGCAGTGTCAACACTGATGCTGCCCTTAAGGCGTACTACGCAAATGCGTATTCTCATCTTAGGTACGGTTTGATCTTCTGGAGGAATTCGGTAGACATTGAGAGGATTTTTGTACTGCAGAAGGCCTGTGTAACCGCAATTTTTGGTATGAATAGGAGTGAATCGTGTAGGGTTATTTTTAATTACTGTAAGTTACTAACATTTGCTATTTTTGTTAAATGTAATTACAAAGATGTGTTTAAGAGTTATGAACTTATACACAATCATAACACCAGAGGTACCGCACATGGTTTTGTACTGTCCACAGTGACTCGCTTAAGTAAAATTCAAAAAACTGCCTTACATCGGTGCATAAAGATTTATAATCACATAGGTACCATATTCTATAACAGCGCTGTCATTTCTCAAGTCCAAACACACTAAAAAATTATTTGATACGAAAATCTCAAGAGTTTTTTGAACTAAGATTTTAATTTTGATTTGTGTGTGCAATTGATGTAGCTACGTTTGAATGTGTATGGTAAATTTGTCTATAGGGTTTCCACGGCCAAGTGGGACATAGGGAAATACATACAATCGGTTTTCGGTGAATATTATCTCCCTAATACTACTTCCGCTAAATTTAAATGCCATATATTATAACTGGGCTAATATAATATGCTTCATATTATTGCTTATTTGTTGTTTGTGCACATTTCTACATACTTTGGTACTTGTTCTACACATTAGTATGTATGTATGGAACGATATATTATTATTATTATTACCCGTTACACACAGCGCGGTGTATTAAGATTTCTCTTAACGTAAGATATCTAACCAGCAAGTGTCATAGAGTAAAGAAACGAACTCAAAAATCACTGCAGACTAGCGAATAATACAAACCGCCGTGCGATTAAAACTGCACTGAAAACTATTAGAACGACAAATGGCAAACAAAAATCGAGAAATTCTTTGCCTTTGGATAGATTTTTCGGAATGACGAAAATAACCTTTAAAAAGCCTGTGTGCGAAAAGCTAGCCCTTTAGTCTATAAACAGACAACCTACTTCTATGATAACGAAAGACTCTCAGCTTTTGCTAACTAGCTACAATCTGCCGTTGGAGGGAAGAAAGGTGCAACGTTTTCCCGGATCTAATCGACATCAGGTCTACGTACATCGATTTTTGTTTTATCCGCAAAATTGTGTCTTTTTGGCAGCATTGTTGCATATACAAAAGACGGAATTTCCGTTTCGTATATATATTTGTTTTTAGGACGTTGAGGGGCGCATTTGCTGTCCCTCAAGTGGCTCTTTCGAACCGCCTTTAATTGCAGTGTGGTGTCGTCTCGAGCTGGACATTCTTCATAATGCCGGGCTGTCTTTTCTTCTTCCCGTTGTACCATCCCCTACGTCATCCATCCATCTTCGATGTCTAGATGATTAGGGGTTCGGGTACACTGTTTGTTCTACCGCTGCATGTGCTCTTATGTGTTGGTGTCTTAAACCCTGACGTCTGCTTCTTTCTTGCTCATTATGTTTTTTATCATATTCTTAATGATCTACCAATTGTCTGCTGAGTCCAGCATAATTTCTACGATGTTACCTGCATCTAGTGTCTTGCCAGGTTTGTCGACCACGCTCCTTGTGTCTTCAGACTATTTTACGCAATCGAAAGCGGTGTGCTGTGCTGTGTCTGTCTCTCAACGTGTATGCAATTTTCACCCGCGGTTTTTCCAAATCTTTTAGCGTACGAGCCGAAGACGCCATGCCCAGAGAGCACTTGCGTTACAAAGTAGTCACTCCATCCAGCTCGGTATAGTTGGGATTAGTTTCTTGGTCCATTGTGCCTTATTCGTGCATTCATTCCACCTATTTTGCGATTCTCTGATAGATGCCTTTCTTGCATGACTGCCCCATGTTATTCCACCGTTTTCGTGTGTGGCCTTCCTTTCACTCACGAGGATGTCGACTGAGGGGACACCCGCTATTACCTGCAACGCCGCCGTGGAGGTCGTCCGAAATGGCGAGGTTATACGCCAGAATACTTTTCGTTGAGGTTTTTGCATAATGTCTCTATATACTTTCTTTTTTACTACGCTGTGCCAGACGGGAACTCCATACAAGAGTATGGAGTGTACCACCCCGCTCAGTATTTCTCTTCACGTGCTACTGGGGCCTCCTATATTCAGCATGATACGCGCTAACGTCGCGGCTCTCTGTTCCACCTTGTGTGCGACTCTTTTGGTATGTTCCCCAAAGGCGAGCCCATGGTCCAGGTATATCCCGAGGTCTTCGATGGTATTACCCCATTATTTTCTATATTAAAGTACACATGGTCTCTCTTCTTCCTGCCCTTTATTACGATTGCCTCCGTTTTATGGGGAGCTAGTGTCAAGTTATTATCCCCCATCCACTCTTCTATACTTTCTAGGTACTTGTTCACGTTTAGCATCAAGATATATTCGTCCGTCGCTGTCACTATAAGTGCCAGATCGTCGGCATACCCGAGTATGGTGGCTTTCTCTGTCCTTTCCCTACTGAACACGTCATCGAAAAGTATGTTCCACAATACCGGGCCAATAATTGAGCCCTATGGTATTCCCATACTCACCATAGCTTTTTTCTTCTTGCTCACTTGTAGGTATCTCTCGTGTAAGTAGCTTGATACCAGATTAATTGAATACTACGCTACGCCTTTCTTCGTTAATTCCTATGTTATGATATTCCAGTCGGCCGAATTGAAGGCGCTTTGAACGTCTAGCGTTATCATTGAGCGCCATTTATCTTCGCAGTTATTTACGATTTGGAAGACTTAGCATTTTCATTTGCATTGAATTTGGTTGTTAATAATAATTTTACACCTTTGTGTTTTAACTTAATTTAAAAATGTATCTTATTTGTGATAGTACGACTGCGAATAACTTCTATTATTTATTAAAAAGAAGTATAAATTCATTTTTCTCCACGAACGAAAATTCGACATTTTTGAATAAAGAACTTTCATCAAAAAACAGGCCGTTTCATCTGCCTAAGATTATTTGGAGTATACAGGGTGTCCGCGATACACAAAGCATGCTTTTAAGGGATGATAGCTACAACGATTTAGAAACAAAAACAGATAATACTCCTTGGGTCTATCTGTAAGCGTAAACGAGAAAAAAATTATTTCTAAAAAACCTTATTTGGTCAAACTGTACAAGAAAACTCATCCATATTGCTTCTTAAATAACCAAAAAACCATATCAAAAATTTAGAGTTGAAAATAACTGAAAACAACGATGAAAACGAATTATTTAATACTTTGAAATTAAAGCGTGGTGTCATTTCTCTTACACCATACTGTACACGTATTCGATAGAAGCGCAGATGCAAGCCAAATATCATATGTTAATACGACCTTGAACTACATTAGAGCCATTGTATCGTACGATACAATGGCCATACGTTTTAGAAATAAAGTTACCTTTGCGTGTTTTTTTTAGTAATGTTATGACAATAAAATCGATGTTATGTTGAAGTTAGAGTGAAAAGGGCGTGTTTAATAGCAGCTTTCGATCGGTAAATGAAAATTTAAGAATAGTGCAATTATGCTAGCGCGCTTTAAGCTCTTTCGTAAAGGCTACTACAAAATTGAGTTCTTTTCTTTTAGTTGTGATAAATTGGTGGTCCTAAAAAGGGCCTTTTTTGAGAGACAGGAGAAAATGTATTACAGGAAAAGCTGTTGCCCATTTGCAAGAACACACGCCTGTAATCGTCAGGTAAATTCTGCACTGATCGGCTTGCGCTGTACAGTATGCGTCGAAGTTTGTGACATGAGAAATATTTTTATTTCTCGTTTACGCTTACAGGTAGACCCAAGGTGTATTATATGTTTTTGTTTCTAAATCGTTGTAGCTACCATCCCTTGAAAGCATGCTTTGTATATCGCGGACAGCCTGTATAGCGTTAACACTATAATAGTTGTTTACGATGTTATGTTATGTTATAATACTTTCTCTACTGCGTGAATTGTGGATTTTCCTTTCGTAAAGCCGTTTCGTATATTTGGAGAAAAAGAAAAACCATTGCACTGCCATCAAGCAGGTACATATGTATATTCTTTAGAAAGAAGTTTCTAACAAAACCGTAAACCGTAAAACGAAAACCCTTGAAGTCATTGGTTTATAATAATACAAAATCCGGCGAAAATGCCGATTAAATTGCTACTATTTATATTTACACATCAACAAGAAGGTGTCCAATTTTTTACCACCCTGTGTCACCAATTTCTGGGAAATGAAACTACTTTGGATGTTATCAAACAGTAGATCTGTATAATGCTAAAGCAACAAGTTTGTGTGTAGTGGAGGGGAGTCACCGATCAGCAATCCATTAAGACTTCTCTGAAGACCCCATTCCACATTATAAATCTACCTATCTATGTGTTATTAGAAGAATCTGGCTCAAGTTGCCATCCACTGGTATATGAAAAGAATTTATAAATATTTGTTTCCTTTGTACCTGGGTATAGCAAGGATATTAGGAGTATAAGGAAACCTGGTTATATGTAGATAGTATACGATTACGTCGAAAAATTATTATTTCCAGAAGTAATGAACCTCCCGATCAATAGATACCGCATATCTTATCGAAGAAGGGACTGAGAAGTTGTAGAACTAGAAAGCACAGTAGCCCTATGCCCAATGTGGAAGGTAAAGACCATTCTATGGAACAATAGTATTTCCGTTTGTTACGGCTGCTATGAAAATAGGGTGTAATTCACCCGTTACCAATCACCTTTTTTGCTTGAGAATCTGACTGAAAGATAAATATTTTCAGAAATATATCCGCTATGGTAACCTATTACGAAAAGTTGTGAAGGTTAGTATGAATATTATGAAAATTAATTGAAAGAGCTTAGTTAACAAAACTATACAAATCCATACTAAAACAGAAATATATTTTGAGCTATTCATTAAACAGGTTTCGTAATTTAAAACAAGACGCTCATAATTCATCAAACAAAATTAAGCTAGGAATTGAAATAGCTAGTCTAGTACAAGCGCAACGTACGCCCGTTGAATCTAATTCTAAAAAGTATGATATATACGTACTATGTGTAGGTATGTACGTTATACAATGTGAACACACAAGTACGAGCAAACTTAATATTATGATGTAAACACAGTAATCTATTCAATAAACTAGCTGACCCTAAGGTATACAACTCCTGATTAAAATTTCTAATTTCACAGTAAACCTCGAGTTGCATTTACTCTATGAAAATATTAAACTTCGAAGAATGCACTGTCAGAAATTAATTCTATGTAACTCGCAAATACATAAGTGAAACGACTATACCACGGCATGTATCCGTATCATAAATCAAAACGAATAAAATTCATAAATAAATTTTAAATCATTGCGCACTCAAATGAAAAATTGACCGAAAATTGCGAACGTAAGATATAGCAATAAAATATTTATG
Organism: Popillia japonica; assembly: GCA_004785975.1. Classification (NCBI taxonomy): domain Eukaryota; kingdom Metazoa; phylum Arthropoda; class Insecta; order Coleoptera; family Scarabaeidae; genus Popillia; species Popillia japonica. The sequence continues at coordinate 13,779 of SMLS01063777.1, forward strand.
GCATGACCTATATTTGGTCAGCTTTCTGCTCCCCTGCGTTCTGACTTGGAACTAGGCGTTTGTTCCATGAAAGCCGCCCTATCCTCTCGACTTCCTTTCTCCATAGCCTAGGATACTCTCCGGCCCAAATAAAATATTGCTGTTTGCCGTTCGTATAGCTCTAAAATTTATGGTCCGATGCAAATATCTATACACATTTTACCAAACCATATTCCGAAAATAAAATTAGTATCGGACGTGCGCGTGTTTCCTTTCTTCAATATTTTCTTTTGGGAATAAGTTTAGAGGAAAACGGGAGCGTCTAATTTATTGACATTTGCAGCTGTATTTTTTTATTATATCCCTCTTTCGCTATATCTTACCTACATATTTATGGTCGTTAAGAAATTACCGAGATATATTTATACTGCTAACAATAAGTATATTTTCTACGTTCTTGATTTATTGCTATTTTTATTCAAGTTCACTTGTCTCATCTTTAGGTAAATTAAAAAACGTTATATCATGCCAAAACGAAGAGAACTAACAATAAGTCCGGTAACACATAGTGCCATAATAACTGTACATAGACAAAACAATTCCTTGTGAATAATAGCACACAAACTTAAATTAGCTTAGCGGAAAGTGCAAGGAATGGTGAAACGTTCTCAGACCACTGGAACCACAGCACCAGAAAGATGTTCCGGAAGACCCAAAGTGACTGCACCGAATGAGTATTTAAGAATTACATTGATTTCTAAACGAAGCAGATGCTTGACAGTTCGAAATTCGTGCACAGGTAACTGAAGACCGCGCAAATTCAGGCGGTAAACAAACCTGGATGGCACGGTCAAATAGCCGCTAGAAAACCATTACTACGGTCGCAAAACTGTATGAAACGATTAGAATGGACCAAACAGCATAAAGATTGGGACATGAATATGTGGTCAGAGGTGTTATGAACGGACGAAAGCAAATTTCGTTTCTTCAGTACTAATCGACGCACTTTTGTTAGAACAAGAGCTGATGAAAAGATGCTGCCAGAATGTGTTGCACGTGTTAAGCATGGAGGTGGTTCTGTGCTAGTTTGCGGTTCCTTTAATGGCGTCGGGAATATGCATCGAAATGAAGGAATTTTGAAAAAGAAAACTATCGAGACATTTTGGAGCACCACACTATTCCTTCGGGAGTAAGATTAATTGGTGAGGGATTTTACTTGCAGCAGGACAATGATCCCGACTTCCTTCCGACCTTCCGACTTTGCAAAAATTATTTGCAAGTAAAAGAAAGAGAAGGTGTCCTCATAAATATGGTTTGGCCGCCGCAATCGCCGGACATTAATCCCATCGAGTTGTGGAATGAGTTAGACAGAAATGTATAACACCACTGTTCAACATCCCATAAGCTACTCTGGGAGTAATTAGTGAATGCCTGACAAACTATACCAGTAGATATCCTCCACAAACTAGTCGCACGATTGCCACATATTTGCAAAAGAAATATACAGTCCAAAGGCGGTTACTTTCAAGAATAATGGAATAGCAAATATTATTCCGTTCTGTTTTTATTATAAATATTCTTGTATTTTATAAGAAACAAATGTTTGTTTTATAAAAAAAATATGTTTTCATTTGAATATACCTTTAGTTTCACAAAATATGTAACAGTTTATTGATTCCCGCAGTGATCCCTCATTTTTGGACGGTAGTGTATGTACGGAATGTACATACTGAGACAGGAATTGTCTCAAGAGTCCCCACTTGTGTTGATTTTATATGCTGTTGCTTTGACTCGATCTTTGACTCTTGTTTCCTGAATTTTTTACTTCTTTAATATCCTTAGTTAAACCCTTTCTTTTGTCTCTATCTTTATCACTAATCATATTTAGGCATAATTCCGATTTTTTAATTGATTTAAATATCAATCAAATTCAAACACATAGTCACAAACTAATACACCAGAAAAAGAAAAAAACATAAAGCTAGTTTAGAAAAAATCTATATGAAACAGTAATATGATATGACAGACACATGATACAAGCAACTCGCGGCGAGTGAAGGAAACTATAAAATATTTCGTGTCGAGATAATACGACTGACAAAACGTGACAAGAAACCAGTATGCTTGCTGACAACAAAAAACGAGCGTATAGAAAAATGTAGGTGACATAGAGTGACATAAGATAAACAAGAAGCAATATTAACATTTATAAAGCTTTCCTAACGGTTATACGAGTACATTGTGCTATTGGTTTATTTAAAATTATGTTTGATTGACAAGAGATCAAAATGCAATTGACACTTTTTTGTGGATGCGCAGTGTGTTATTGTACTATATGTATAACAAAACAAGTATTCAAAATATAGATAATACAGCTAAACCAATCGACCAAGTACCATCACACCGAGAACAAAAGAAAGCATCTTGCCCACTGTAGTATCATCTGCAAATTTAGTTAAGAACAAATCAACAACGTATAAACTTTCAGAACGAGAACAACGAATTATGATTAATAGAGTTGGCCGTTTGGAAAAAGTGGCTACATTTTTTGAGTTGATCACTATATTAGTTTGCGATCATTTGACATCTGAAGCTGCAGTATCGTCGTTTATAAGTCATTTTAAAAGTATGAGAATCCAAAATGAATTTGTTAATGTAAAGAGATTAACTTCGTCCCCAAAACAGTGACTAAATTTATTTCAACAAGAAAAATAAATGTAAAACGATAGCATTTTTGTATTTATTGCTATCCTGCAATTGTTCGTTAATACTTATACGCCTACATATGTACATAGGGGGGAATAGAGTCAATCCCAAATGTTGATAGAAACTATGCACCTAAGTAGTTGAAACACACAACATGAACTTGAATGTTAACACTAAATACGCGATGTCCTTACATGATTAGCTCCCTGCAGATTCAGTTAGTATTATACAGTACGCCATGTAAGTTCTTTGCCCCTTTTTTAACATTTGGGCGGCAAGGTCGAATTGAAACACATTTGGCGCACAGAAAGTAGAGCTGCAAGACATAAATAACCAGCGATATAACGCGTTTTGTCAAAATTAATAAGGGTGGCATCACTTTGGCTAAACTGCAACCATACAAGCGTAGATTTCCATCGTAGACAAGTACTGAGCGGCCATGCTATCTTCAGAGCATCCTCTCTCCACTGTCGAAAGGATTGTATTGTAGCATGGAGGACACCGCTGCCCATGCGATATTCGAGTGCCACAGATGGGCGTAAGTATCTATCAAAAAATCCGTTTTATCTTGCAAGCCGTTAATTTACGAACTCATATCCATTGAGATAGTACGCTACAGGTCAATCATTTTAGTAACGTTGCATTATATAAGCTAGGACTAGTAAAATCTAATATTTTGATGTCTAAAAGCAATGAGGCTGCAATTGTGCTCCTGCTAAATCTGCAGGAGATATACCAACTTTCCGGCTAGTCCGAAGAAAATATTGAGCATTTCATTCAGCAAACAATAATATAAGTTAAAAAGTAAGAATAGTTGTATTACTTTCAATAAATATCCGCGATCAAATAGGGTTTCCAATTAAAATTAGAATTTTTATCACGTATGAAGGTTAAATTTATACAGATGACAGGTTTAGAAGTTCTTACTTAAAAATATTCGTAAATTCAATGAAAATTGATAACGATATCAGCGTTAACTACCACCCGGAGAACTGACTCAAATAATTATCGCTGTCCATTATTCATGCGGTCCCATTTTAACAGCAGCAGGGAATATTGTTTTATTCCTGTTCCCAAATTGGCCTTCTGCATTTAAATGAACTTTTTACTCATTTAATCCGCTTTGTGGCGAAGAATAATTTGACCGAAGCTAGCAGCCTTCACTCACACAGTAATTACAAGCAAGAATTTTCAACCATCTGATCTATGGCTACACTTTTCTCCTTCAACTTTCCTTTATTTTTTGCTTCTTCGCTATTTTGCGAGGGGATACCTACTAAAACTAGTGGCAGGCGGGGTTACATAAATTTTAGTGAAACGTAATACGTAAGGATATAAAATTGTCAGTTAATTGAATATAAGCATATAAATTATTTCAGAATTAGACTAATTCATAATATACGCAAGGTTATCTCTGACAGTTTTAGTTTTATCAAACTAAAGACGGTCAGTATCGTAGCCACCGTCAGCTCTTCGAAGTTGTCGAGTGAACTTCCAAGTTCAAAGTTGTCAAGAGTAAAGTCCTCAGTTCTAAGCTTTAATACTTAAACACGGGCTTGAACAAACCCTTGAAACTCTGTACATAAAAATTGCAAAGCTATGCTGATATACTTATCAAAACTAATTAGTCGTGTGATGATTTCGGAGTGAAACAAAATATTAAATTGTTCTCAAGAGATGTTTTCCCGCTCTTTTGTAAGCGACGTTTGAAATTGGACTGCGCTTGGACGACATCCAAGAATTTGTGAGGCAATCGATCTTCCTAATCCAGTTCTGGCATGTTTGGTTGGAGATTGGTTGACCAGTCCGTTATATTAGTGCTTACTTCTTCAAACCAATTATTATCAACATTTGTCCAATACCGTGTCGGCGTTTAAATTTTTCCAGCCAACCTGAACTCGCTTTAAAGCTTGGATCGCCATTCAATTTTGTGTTAAAGAAAAGCGCTTTTCACATAATAGGGACCAGACCTTGGTTGTCCAAGTGATTGTTTTGAACGAACCACATGAAAATATATTATTCGACTTCTTCGTTTGGTGATTTTTGTCATAACTTTACGCTCTGTACTACCATCCTGAGTAAATGCAGGGTTAGTAAACTGTATTACCTTTTCGCCTTCGAATTACCTCTTTTCAAAGCATTAATTATATCTAATGTGTCTTTTAATGACAACATAACACTTTTCGATGGCATACATATTGTTATTAGATACACTGAGAAAATTGTTACAGCAAAACATTTTATTTAGAAAATTTATACTTATGAATAGTATAAATTGTATTAAAATTACGAACACTGTGTTTAATGGCCAACAACAATTTTGTTCCTAAAATCTTAAAACAAAATGTTTTAAGATTAAAACAAAAGGTTTGCTACATTTGATGAAATTTTTAAATAAAAATAATTTACAACATCTAGCAAAACTAGTTCATTGGTTTTTAAAAGTATTTATATTGGTTTTTAAATAAAGGTAGTTTCAATTTATGCACGTTGGAACACTAATGAAATGAGAGAGAGAAGGTTTAAGGCGCTCGTACGTAAAAAGAATGAGATGCAGTATGACGCGGCCTTTGTATTTGTGAAAAGGTTGATATTGGCGGTAAAACATCGATAAACACCACGTACTTACATACCTATTTCGTTTGATTTTGTATAAAATTAGACATTATAGTAGTGTACCGTGCAAAAAATGGATAGTATGGAACAGTTACTACTAATGTAAGTTGAAACTTCCAGCAATTAGTAAGCGTATTTGAAGGTAAGGAAAATGTAAATAAATGCAAGACGTAGGTACTTTATAATTATTCTCAAAAAAGTAATTTTCATCACATCATACCAAATTTTAGGTTAAGTACTCACAACATCCTGTGTTTTGTAGCAAATGTGATAGACAATGGATCGTTAATTATTAAAAAAAGAACCAACTTTATTGAAAGAGTTGATCCCCGGGGCAGGAGAATTTTTAGGAAAGTACGACAGTTAACTTAGTTAGCGGTATGTACCATCACGGACTTTAGTTATGTCCGCTCTGTAGCGGTGCAGCCTGCGCTCCTGTCACTATTCCCTTTAAGATAAAACGGACATGGTGACAGGAGCGCAGTCTGTACCGCTAGATACCGGACATAACTAAAGTCCGTGGGTGTACCTATATTTTTTCACTAGATTGTGTTACTATTAAGTACTTACATTAGTTTAAAATGTTAGGGGTTAGAGTGTTAAATAGATTGAATTAAAAAGTTATTTAAACATAAACAATTTTTGTATTTTAGAATAGACACAGTAAATAAGGAATCTTATTTATTATTGATTTTTCGTAAATGTATTCTTTGCAAAAACATAGGTAAAAGGTATATTTAGAAAGTCCGAACGTCATAGTAACATTATAGTCAAAATACAGGATGCTGAAGAATCTGAAACTTGTGAATTATGAATAGAGTTGCGACAATTTAGAGTTAAAATATATACCTATCACTAGTTCTAATGAGTGCCGTCAACGATATAGAGTATGTTACCTTAAGATACTTGCTTGCTGAATAAGACCTTTTTTATTGTAGTTAAACATATGTTAATACATAAATAAATTTTTTATAATGTTTTTGTGTTTATTATGTACCTATAAAATGTAGATACTATTAAAATCCACCATTGATTACAAAAAAAACCTTTACAATTTCGTATGTATCTAAAAATGCGTATAACGCTAATATTATTGCAGAAATCGTAAAGACCAGGCAGTGTCTTATTATATAATTATTCTTTAATATGACAAAGTTTTAGCGAGTTTTTTATAATGTCTTTAAAGTAACAATTTTTTTATAATATATGAACTACGACGCTTTGATTTATGATTTTGTTATACAAGTACACTATCATATGTGTTTAAGTATTAAAACCGATGCACGATATCCATCAACAAACTATACAAATCCACGTATGGTTGCGGGAAATATGCAATCTTTGTTTGAAACCATTGGCATAGTAGGTATATAGTGTACACAATACATATATCTGAGGATATCGTATCGATATTTCCGAATATTCTCGAAATATCCTCAGCCGTGTCCACAAGATATCGTCGGAGACAGGTATTGAAATCCTACATAGAGCGGATAATATTGGTAAACGCCATCGCCATTATGTAAGAACTGATTTCGTTCGAATAGCGTGTCTGATTCATCTGAAACTGTTAGGATTCTGCGTATAGCAATAACTACTTACATCAGATTGCGTCGAATCTTAACAGTTTCAGATTAATTAGTGACACTGTTCGAACAAATGTCGGCCCACCTGTACGTATAAAAAAAATAAAAATACTTGCTAAAACAGCAACAATTTAGTCTTACGGTAAATACTTTTTATTCCTGGAACAGTGATTACTGCCTCTAAAAATAATTATAAATTAGAGTTCTTTTTAGTATACATAGATAGTTAAGTTAAATAAACCCTCTTCTAAAACTTGACAAAGTTTACATTTAATTTCAATATAAATTTTCATTCAATTTCAATATTTTATTTATCTTAAACTAGCAACATTAGTATTCTTAATTCTTATAAAACTATTTTGTAAATCTGTTAGTACAAATTATTGCTAATTGTAGTACAAGCAATTTACTTAAAGTTACTATAAAATATAGTAAATTGAAGTATAATAGGTACTTAATTTCCAGGAATAAATTTATTGTTAAATTTAGTATGCTATGTTGCTGTGCTATATATAGCAATAAATTATACTAAAATGCAGTATATTTATACTTATAAATACTATAAATTTTGCTCCGTGTATGATATTAAAAAACTTATTAAGACTGCAATAAACAACAACGCTGGCCGACATGTAAACAATTACTAACTCGTAGCCTTAGTACCTTTATAGTATACAGATACACATCCCAACACAGATGGCGATATGACTTAACATCGTACAGATTATTTAATTCTTTTTACTGAAGCATTTTTACTCTTGGGTTTTACAATCTAGATAATTGAAAATTCGGATAATGGAGGTTTTACTGTACTACAGTCTTTAGAAACCTACTGACACCATAATCAGAGAAACATATTGTAGCATATTGTAAAATGGTTCTAAGTGATAACCCTAACTCATCTAACAAAGAACCTTATGTGCAGTTAAGACATAAAGATTTTTCATGCTTCGATTATGAACATTCTCGGAGAGCTTTTAAAATATTACCGCTGGGTACAATTTATGAAACTGATAGTATAGATCAGAATATAGATATATTTAGTTTTCCACATTCTTGACATCTTTGATTTCTATGCTTCTATGAAAACAAGTCGTAGTCGTAAGGATATCCCGTGGTTAACAGACAACTTAAAATTACTTTTCAAACTTCGCGACGATGCGATTCATTCACTACAAAGGTATGCGCAACTTTGTAACTACCTGTTGTCGAAAGGCGAGAAGCATACTTTACGCATAAATTCTCTTCTAACGATAAAAAGTCATTTGGAATGTGGTTAGAAGTTTGGGTATTGGAGCTGGGAGCTCCATGTCGCTATTAATAACTATTTCATTGAAAATTTTTGGATTCAATTTTCGACCAATCAACATTAATCCTTTTATGTCACATGTATAAGGATATCCAATCAACATTTGATTATACTGATCTGCAAGCTCATTTAGTTTCTCAAATTGTACTTTCAATAACTGTTCTTTTAATAAATAAATGTTAACGTTAATTTAAAAAGCCAAAAATTTTCTGACCAAATATCCCACAGACAGAGATAAATTCTCATAATTTTATTAGTTTCCTCTAGCACGTTTCTTTAGGTAACATCCCTCCGCCTACGGCGTCGGTATGTTACCAAGCAACGTGCTCTCGGAAACCAATAAAATTATTTCGTGATTATCACTGTCCTAGGGATATTACTACTGACAATCTCCCTCCTGTTGGCTGCCCTGACACAGCGCTGTTGCGGTTTTACACTTCCACACATAATCCCAAAGTTACCAATAAATTTTCCTTTCGGGAAGTAAGTGATTATGACATACATACATCAAGTATTGTGTAACATGCAATCTAGAGCAGAGGGTTGGGATGGAATTATTATTGGTATGCTGAACTTATGTTGTCCAACTATAACACCGTATACAGCTCATATAGTTAACTATTAATTATTAAATAGTGTTTTCACTGCCAGTTTCCAAGATGTTACCAATCCCTAAGAAACAGCAGCCCTCTGACTATAAAGATTTAAGACCAATACGCATTTTGCCCATGTTGTCTAAGGTGTTAGAGGATGTCATATAAGCACAAATTTGTGATTTGCTTCATAAATTTGAACTTTTCCCCATTACACAATTTGCGTTTCGTATTAATCAGAGCGGATATAGTGGACGATGTATGTATTGCAACTGATTCCGGAATAAGTACTACTCTTGTTTTACTAGATGTTTCCAGAATTTTTAATACAATTAACCACCTAATTATGTGTGCAATATTGCAATATCTCGGCTTTATCCTGATGGCTGTTGATATGGTTGCAAATTACCTCATTTGTCAGTCTTAATATATGAAACTACGCGAAGTTGTCTGAGGGGATACCTCAAAATTCTATTTTGGGGCCGCTCCTTTTTACGTTGTATACTTCTTAATATAAACTCTGATGTAAACTTTTGTAAATTACATACATAGTTCCACTGATGACACAATGATTTATCATTCGTTTCAACTAGACAGCGTACATGAAGCGTACCTAAAAATCTTGCTCGCCAAGCTCTTTTCGCTGAGACACGTTGTTTGAAAATTAATCCTGAAAATAACCTAGCTGTAGACATAGGCACCGACAAGCAATTGTTAATGCGCTCAACATCATGACTGTCAATCAGGCTATCCTTATCGTTGATTGCAAAAGGAATCGGGGATTGCAGGTCGATTGTAACCTCAGATTCAAGACACATACAGCTACTACCATACGCAAAACCTTTGCAGTATGAAATTGTTGTATATCGCAGTCATTCTTGAATATGAAAACTAAAGTATCATTAGCTGATCACTAATCCTTTCACCGTTTAATTACGTAGATGTTGTTTATCACTATTGCATTGAGGCAGTGACTTCGCGTAGAATACAACTAGTGCAGAATCGTTGTATCGGGATCGTTTCAATATAACATCTACACGAAGTATAATCAGATTCCTTCTGAACTGAAGCAGTATAATATTAAACTATTTTCCTCTAAGATTAAAGAACTGGTCTTGGTGATGATGTTGCAATGCTCTGATGTCTCTTTGCACTTTGCTATTTTTTTCTCTAGATTCTATTCTTTATTATTATATTATTACTATTATATCTTATTTGTTACTTATAGTCAAATTTACGTTTTGCTAATTTACTGTTCAATGAAGCATAATGCATTGCAATTGTAAATCGCCGAATAGTTCAATTAGTTTCAGTGTTTATACCCTCATATATTTCTATTTGTAAGTAGTTTTTAAGCATTTCTTTTCCCATTAACATTATTTTCTGTTGTCATGGTTAGATGAATCAGGATGAACAATTCTACTGAATCTCACCATGTGGTTGTATAGGTAATTATATAATTGTAAATGAAGAACTCGGATGTAACTCCGACGTTGAGATGATACTAGTAGTGTTTTCGCCGTAAACTAGTACGGAATTAGGGTTTTAGAAATTTTAAAGAAATAAAATACCATTTAGCGTTTGACGTTTCTGATGCTTTCCATCCTCTTTCAAAAACATAGGCTGTAGTATAAGAATTTAAGTAAAAACACTATTGTTAAAATCTTCTACACATAGAAGACCCGTGTTTGGGCCAACACAAATATGGTAAACGTAATTAAAAGGCTACTTTGGACTAATACAGACACGATAACATTAAGAAAAAAATTGTTACACACTTTAAAATTGGAAAATATAATGTAACTACATAGTCAGAGAAGTGGACGAAGCAGGAAATGTAACCTGACTGTCAGGGTGTCAGTCTTATGCCGAGCCTGATATTTGTTTCTTCACGCAGGTAATTCCATTGTCGGCACAGGAAGGTTGTATGTTCAGCCGTGTCCTCTTCCCCACAGTATATACAGCTGGCATCTATGTACATCTTTTCCAAAGCGCAGAGCGTACGCTCTAAACACCCCACGTCCCGTTAGAATCTGTGTCAGGCAATAATCCACCTTCCTAAATTTGCAATTGACCCACGGCTCAAGACGCGGGATAATGCTTTTTGTCCATTGTGCCTTGCTGTTGTTTTCATCCCAACGACTCTACCATATTATATTGAAATCTAGACCTCGACTGCTGATTTATGGTAGCTCTTGTGAATGATGGCGGCACATTATCTCTACAACACGTATCGTACTTGCACTTGGGAAATAGAGATTTTTCCGGCGGCTCCGTCGGTCTGCGTTTAGCACAACATCCGGGTGATGCGCGCTTCTTCGAGCTACTGTCATTTTGAGGTATTTCTATGATAGTGTTACTACGACCGGGACAAACAACATCACATTGTATATTATCCTTTAAGAAAGTTGGCGTCTTATCCGAAGATCTAAAAGTAGATCTAGAAGTAGGAGCAAAATTCGCTTTGGAACTAGGACTCCTGGAAGATTTACAACTGGAACGCCTCGCCGTTTTGCTAGATACGCTTCTCAGTAAATTATCGGACATGTATCCGCCTAATTGAAAACGCTCAATTGGTTAAATATGGCAAACTGGCGCAGGCTATACTGTGTTGTTTTATACTATAAAATTCTATTGAACAAAATTCCTCAATACTTGTCTTCTAAAATTACATTTCGAACTGATCTCCACAATTTGAATGTCTTATAAAAAGGCCTCCTTACTCCACCGGTACATAACTGCAGTTTTCGAAAGAGGATTTTCATATAACATCGTTAAACAGTATAATGTAGTGAACAGACAGTTAAACGTATTATCAGTTTGCGGATTTAGGTGTGATATGCATAAACAATTGCAGATAGTCCAGAACAGTAATTATTAGTGGTTTCCTGGAAGAATTTGTTGTATATTACATGTTTTTTGAAACTTTGAGTATGGTTGTGTCTTGCTGAACAATGATGATGTTGTGTTAATAGCATAGTATTATTCTTCTGGGCAGGATGATGTGGTAGATCACCGGTCCATTAATGCCGACTAGACTGAACATCGCCTTGCGATTTGTACCATTTTTCTTGGTTATTTTATTTGATTTATATTTTTTCTAGATTTGTTTTGCTGGTATAGATAAAAATTATTATTATTATTATTATTATTATTATTATTATTATTATTATTATATGTAGGTATATATTTTGTCTATTCCGATACGGTAAAGCATACCGCACTCGTTTTAGTTACGTAAAGCCTTATAACAGTGTAACTTGTTGCCTAACTAAAAATAATTTAGTAGTTAAAGTTGTAAGTGTCAATGTAGGTACTACATAAACAAATAAGTTAGGCGACAAAAATTGTAGAAAAGATCAACTTTAGGCGGTAAGCGTTTTATTAACACTAAATTAGCAATTACTAAACCTTTTTTTGTAATTTTTAAAATATCAACTTGGGAATCAGACAAAATTTCTTACAGAAGAGATCGAAATAGAAAAAATACTTTAAAATTAGTAGGATTTTCTGCGCAGGCATTCTTTAAAATGCGAGTCACCTAGAACTTCATGGGCTGTGGCACTTGTATCTTAACAAACTATATACACACCATCCAGCTTCCACTGCCATCTTACTACATTTTTTTTAAATTTATCCCTACACTCTATCTGAAACAAAGGCATATACTTCTTTATTTCGTGTCAGCATACTTTAATTATTTGTAACGACCGGTTAAAAAGTTTTACCATTATTTAAACACAATATTGTTTACTTTAGTATTTGAAACCACAACTTCTAGCAGGCTCTTACTTTTAATAAAATTGCTAGTCTCTTTTACACATACATTTTAATCAACCGATCTGAGTTTCCCCGGATTAGCGCAAATCCAATTTACGAAGTAATAAAACGATCTTCTGACTTCAGCGTAATGAAAGAGCAGCGCTCGTTATATAATTCATCTCCTTGTTTAAAACCGCGAGCAACGGAGAATGTAATTTTTCATGGAAATCTTTTTGTAGACCGGAGAGGAAATTTAGAAGCCTCTTTCGCCGCAAATACCATATTAAATTTATTTACCAGTTACTGCGATAGCCTTAAAGGATAATTGCTTTCCTTTCCTTTGTAACATCGAAAAATTTACAAGTTATCGTTGTGAATTTTATATAAGGGCAAATATAAAATAGAAGTTTTTTTCAACTCTATTATTTTCGTTCGTTTGCGAAAAACACATTTTTTTTATCTCTGAATATATAACGTTAACCATCCCCACCATTTGCTATATTCAATGTTAAAATGGACAAGTCAATGCATTGTAGACAATTGTACTATGCAAGTCAACGCATTCTTTGAAAAATAAACATTCAAATACGTCAAGACGTCAAAATTTTATTAAAATAAATTAACTAGATTGTCACTTCGTTATTAAAATAGTTCAATTAAACACTATACAAGATTAATACATTTAATTTCATTGAAAATAAAGCAGAAAAAATACTATCGTGGTTGAGAATAACAAACCCATCGTTTTTGAACCGACCAGAATAAAATGACACATGTAATAATATTTTTAGGTTATAATCATGTTAGCGTTTTTTAAGAAATTGGGACGCAATGCATTACACGCAGTGAGTATGCGATTCCTTAATATCTGGTCTAATCGCCAGATAAGAAGTAATTTACTACAGAAGTAGAAATTTCAGAAAAAAGCGACTTAATATACTGAAATTGGGATTCAATGCATTACACGCAATGCGTATACGATTCTTTAGTTCTTAAATATCTTTTATTTGTATATTGTTACAAATTTTAGACTAGCGATAACCCTAAGGAAAAGACAGGCAAGCATGGTGGCCAAACGATAGGACCAAATCAACCTGTCCACTGATCTACATTTCATTAGGGAGTGTGGTGGGGCTCCTTGCTAATACAAATGCCGAGCAACTTTATTGCCAGTTGAAAAATTTGACAATATTAATAAAGAAATAAAGTGTAATATTATATTTCAGTTTATTTTTATTTCAAATATGTAGGTACTTACATGACAAAAGAAAAAATAACAATCGTACACTGCTACAAGGGTAATATCATGTTACGCTGAAGAGAATTATGTGACATCGCTGCGACACCTAGCGCAAGAGTTTAATGTTTTATTAGTCTTCGATATTTAAAAAAATTCAAGTACACACCTTACAAATTTGGCACTGAGAACTGAGTTTTGCAAAACTATGTATTGCATTGTAAACAATTGTACATTGTAAGTTAATGCACTCTTTGAAATCAAATGTTTGCAGATCGCTGAATAGGTCGATTTGGTCCTATCGCTTGGCCACCACGCAGACCTGGCTTGTCGCCAAATGACTTTTTTTCCTTTGGGGTTATCTCAAGACTAAAATTTATAATAATATCCAAATAGAAAATATTCAAGAACTAAGGGATCGCATACTCACTACGTGTAATGCATTGAATCCGAATGTCTTAAGAAATGCTGTGCAGGGTTTTTATCATCGTTAAGCCTATAGTTTAGAACGTGAAGGTGGTCACTTCGAACAATTACTTTGAAATGTTTTCATTTACCCAATAGTTTTGCTTGAGTGTTGTTGTACATAATTCCCAATTAGCACAACTAAAAAATTGTAACTTAATATAATTTCACCTCTCATGTACTGAAATAAATTATAGCCTAAAAAAATTATTAGATGTGTCATTTGATTGTGGTTAGTTAATTTATTCAAACAAAAAGCTTGACGTATTTGAATGTTAATTTTTCAAAGAGTGCATTAACTTGAATAGTACAATTGTCTATAAAAAATTTAAATTGAGCATAGCAAACGGTGGGGATGGTTAACGTTATATGGTCAGAGATAAAAAAAAACTCACGGTATACGATGCCACAAAATATCTTCAATAAGACACTATGTACATAAATACATTTTGGTATTACAAGTGGAGCATTCGAGTAGCATTTTAAGTTTAATAAACTCTTTTCAGCTTAGTGAAGACCAAAAAAGGAAAAACTATGTAAAGGTGGCCACAGACTTCGTTCATTTCTGGCAGTTTTGTCGGCATGGGTAAAACTGACGGGTAAGAACGATCAATGACGTCCTCCATACATGTAGCGATTGTTTCGTTCAGTTTTTCTGATATCACCGTGGATGGATACTATGAATAGGCAGTGGCGGCAGTAGTGCCTATAAAACGAAACCGTTCAAAATGGGATAAAAAAAGGTAGCTTAAACGAAGGCAATTTCCAGAGCTAATGCGGCAAAAACCACATAAACCGCTACTTATAATGTACCGCTCCTCAATAATAAACGAACATTTTCAACATGACCCTGAGTTTGGAGCTACTTTGTCCCAATCTTTTCGGTTTTCAATCACCTTGGAACAATATTTGTTTGATTAATCTGCTGTTTCGGGGTCCTGTTGATAGACCCTAGTCTTTTCTACATTTATCATACGTTTCAACTTTTTCAGAAAGTATTGGTTTGATTTCGGCTCCAAACGAGATTCCACCATTCTCATGCACAAAAAAGCCACTCCAAATACATATTTCGAACTGGTCCAAGTGAAATGTGAACGATATCAGCAAAGTCTCTAACTAGCAATCGATGGTTATTGCGCGGACAATCTTTGTGTTGTACGAAGTCTTGTTCATCATTTAATATTGAATTCTGTAACATTCTTGCTGTTGCTACAGTAGAAATTTCGTTTCATTCAACAAATTCTCAAAACAAGTGAAACTATTAAATAGATACATATATTGTTATGAATTTTTTTCTGATGCCAATCGTCGTATTTTTGTCTAAAAAAATATTTTTCGGGATTGAAGACGCCACGTACATACCTACTGGATAATTAATTAAGAATATTACCCGTACAGTAAAGTGATTTAAAGTATATGCCCGAACGATTTTGGTTTTTTTTTATAGAACGTATGTAGACTCGAGTCTGGAAATGAGGGATAATTTGATAATTTTTTTGCTGAAACAAATACTTACACATAAAAAGAAATTGCGGTTTGTCGCGACTGTCCTAATCAAAAGGTATTTGTCTTTACTAACCTGGTCAAACACGATTTAATTTGACTTGCCTAGATTGGCAAATAGAAGTTGAGACAGCGTGCCGACTTAGCCAAGTTTCAATTCTTCTCCGAAAAGATTTACCTTTAAAATCCACCAAACAAAAAGTACCAAAATCCGTTTATATATTTCCAATTTTGCCACAATAGTTATTAAATGTATGTATGTATGTGTTTAAAAGGACCTTTCCAAAAGTGACATATTCACACCTTCACAGTTTAGATTTAAATACTTATACCACAGCTTAAGCTTCCAAATTCTTAGAATATTCACTGAAGCTCTCGTTACCGAAGTAAAACACTCAACTCAATTTCACCCACAATGTGTACCCAAAATTCAAAATTGTGTCGACGATTGATGCACCGGCTTCTAAGGTACCCAAATGACTGACCAGTGAATTTAATAATTTTTCTCTACAGCTACCCAATTTGGTAGTCAAAAATTCATTATAATTTATTAAAAAAATTCAAAATATTCAGTTGGTGGAAGGCGAAATATTAATTTCATTTAATATTAACACAATTTGAACCAGCAATGTGTCCAGGAATATATTCGCCTAACTGACATCTGTATGAAGAAGAATATTTTTCAATTCAACGATAGTTTCGGACTTCTTAACTGTTTAAATAATCGGTTTGACACAATGAAATTTATATATGAAAAAGACGAAAACGGTCGTTCTTAAGTACTTTAGTTATTAGATATAAGAATCGTTTAGAATTTGTTGTATGTACAGACGTCGCATGATAAAGGCGAAAGTCTACCCAATATTTTTATATCAAGTAGTAGGTATACTAATGTTTACTATAACAGACAGTTGTGTAAATGTCAGAATGTGACATTCTGTTGCTTTTCCTGTAGATAAGCCCTACACATGCTAGAAACGTATTGTCCGACGTAAAAGTATTATACTGGCTTTCCGTTCTAGGTTGGAACCCTTTATGATGCGACGTCTGTACATAGAAAGGAAACCAGTACACTTTGCTACATTTCTTCAGATTCCCATCACTGTCCGCACCATAAAATGGCAAGAATTTTCTGGTTCATATACTGCTTACCTTTCCTTCGAACAAGGTTAGGTATGAGAAATAGCTGAAAGTCGTGAAAGATTCAGCCAGGTGTAATAGTTTCCTGTCTCAGATTATCTATAAGTTAATTACGAAGTTTAATGATAAGCCTTTTTTGAAAGAATCCGCGACTTCTAGAAAAGACTTCAAAACCAAATCTTTATAACTAAAGGTTTCAGTAAAATCTTCAAGGGGCTGGGCCCTAAAACAGCTTATAGTTCGGCTACTAATTTGCGAAGTGATATTGGTAACTAAAAATAAGGTTTAGCCTTCGAAAAAGTCGGAGATTTACGAAATCAATTGTAAAGCTTGTAATCAAACATATACTGGGAAAACGAGGCGCTCCATCTCAACTAGATTCAAAGAGCAGGCTAATCTTACAATTAGACACAAAAGCATTGAGGCGTTTAGCGTTGGCGAACATATTTTCGAAAACGAGGGTAGTATTGATCACTCTAATGTTAAATTAATTCGACCGCTTAGTAATTGTTTAGTGCCAAATGTTTTTTAAAGTTTGAGAGTTTCATAAAAACAAGTCGGGTTTAATGAAAGGAGACAAAGGCACTATTCCACATTCGTCATTGTTTTCTTTAATGCGAAAGTAATAATGCGAATCGAATTGACGTTTACTTTTAACTTTTAGGTTCCTTGTTAAGCTTAATTTGTAATTTTGTTTACATTTATTATCATCATGGTAATGACAGCATTGCTGCCGAAAGGTGCTGGCAACACCTGCTGCACCACAAATGCTGGAGCTATTATCCAAATACTGTATATTTGGTTCTTTCACAGCCATGGGCTAGCCATGCTGCTAAAACTTACTGCTAATGCTTAATTAATAGCCATACAGCTAGTAGACTGGCGTTTTATATGTTAAAACTAACTATTAGTAGTCAATATTTTTCCGATCAAGCATCAGTATTATACCTACATAGGTACATACTATATTCAACTGACTTACCTATCTATTTCCCAAACTTCAATAGACGGAGTCGACGAAAACGAAGCTTATCCGCCTTTCATCTTCAACGGCAATTGTTTCTTGGTGAAGTATCATTGACATATACTGTTCTATTACACAGTTTTCACAATCGTAGAATTCCTTTTTTGATATATGTACATATAATAAAACGCAAGCACTGTATGAAAAATAATAAGAAGACGCTGGGGCCTATTCTGTAAAAAATCCTGTTAAAAATATCGTCATGTTAAAAATTAACTTATAACAGCACCTTTAAAAGTAAACGGGGAAAATGTTATTCTGTAACCAAAAATTTAACAGGGCTGTTATAAAGTAACTTTTAACGGAGATTGATCAAAATTCCGAAAATAAACGAAGATTACGCGCGAAGCAGCGATTAGAACAAATGATCGCACTTATTTAGTAGATATGAACATATGTATGTTGACATAAGTACCCACCACAAATACGTGCCTTAACCTCAAATTGGTGTTAACGTTTATACAGTATTATTATTTCTTTCGCATCGTTTATTTTTTATTTTCCCTATGGCAAAACGCGAACGATGTTCCAAACGACAAATAGAGGCTATGATAAATTTTATAGAACAACATAAAGAATTAATACGTCTAGGTGAATTTCCGTAGTGGGAACAATTAAAAACAGTATTAAGTAATATGGAGGGGCCCACACGATCTATAAAGCAGTGGTACTTGTACTACACGATGAGCCTATAGCATGTGCAAGTTCCAATACCGGCCATAGTACGCGATTAAAATCAAAGAAAAAAAAAATCGATAAAGAGAATGTTATTCCAGGTTATGGAGATATCCAGGCCCTAATACAGAGCAACAACAACATAGCTACCAGCAATAATAACATTGCTAGGGCTATATCAAAGTTAGCTAATGTCTTGGGCAAGAAATAACGATGAGAAATTTCATTTCTTCTCATTATTGTATAAAATTTGTTAATTAAGTGTTATGTTTGTGTATAGAGTTATCGTTTATTTATTCTTGAAATCAATGCTGTTATTATTTTTGTGCTTTGAACTTCCCTTTTATTTATTATTGAAATCGAATTAATTGTTTATTTATTTTTATGTATTGAGTTTATCATTATTTATTATTAAAATAGAATTTAGTTTATTATTTTCGGAATAAATAATTTTTCGTCTTTCTTTTGTTGTCTATTTTTAAGAAAATAAAAAGTTGGCAATATACAAATTTATTCAATTTATTCAGGTAATTCAAATGGGTTACTTGCATCTCGTGAATTTCTGTTTATATATCTTACACGATTTCTGCAAGTTAAACAATGGTTACCGTTGTATTAATCAGAGACAAAATTAATTTACCTTCTATACTCATTTTGAATTTCATTATTTATCAATACTACAAAATATCCTGCAGCGGCAACCATTTTTTGCGGTAACAGCAGTTGTCAATTTTTAAAGGCACATATTTACAAGCCTTTAAAATTAACAGTTCTACAGATAATTTTAACACTTATTTGTTAAAAATTAACAAGACATGTAAATACAGAATACCATTCACCGTTATTTGGTATGTTAAAATTTAACAGCCTGTTAATTTTTAACAAAATGCTTAGAGAATAGGCCCCGCTATGTGACAAATTAGTGCACCGCCTTTCCAACCGATTGTCAATACAACACTGCTCGTCCCCACAACCTATATCGTTTTTCGTACTTATAGCTCACTAAAAAACTATTAACATCTAACAAAAACTAAATATGTATACAGTTAGACTTTAATACCTATCTCACAACGAAGAAAACTTATATATTTTGATACTGCAATATGCACTTCATATAACGTTGTACATGTGTTTATTAATGTCATTCAAAAACGTATTCAAATTTCACTTAAAAAGTACCGAAGCATTAATTTACACCCACGCATTAGCATTAAATAAAAAATGCGTACGATGTTATAAGCCTATTATCAAAATTTAAATTAATTATCCACTCGAAGCGACAATAAATCATCCTTTTTCCACCATCTACGAAATAAAAGAACAGATGTCGTACAAAAGACAAACAAAAGTGAATATACAGGTCAGGTCGACGACGTAAAAAACTTTATGACAGATTAAAAGCTTGAAAACAACCGTAATCCATTATTAAGCGCTACAAAAACCGAACCGCTATCAAAAGAACGACCAAACGGAAAATAGAAAGAATAAAACGCAAACAAGAAGAAAATCGAATTGAAGAAAATTAGTTCCATGGAACAGACGCTGATAAATACTCGTAAGATGTCAATAATATCTCCTACCCCGTATGTGGACTTTTTCATTCGACAGTTCCAGGCTGCATGCTTCCGTAGTTAGCGCTTCCGCTTTTTATCGGTTGGCCTTTTAATTGATTCTCAAACGGAAAAGAGACCGCAATTTAATCACGTAGAACACTAACATGAGATTTAAGAGATGTCTGTTGCAAATTAATCGCTTTAATTGGACGGTTTTCGGATCTTATTGTGTGGCAACGGCTGCTGTACTGCTACTGCTGCTTTTCCTTTTTGTTTTGTTTTATCTTCTCAAACTTCGGATCGTTAACTTTGGAAAGCCTCTTTGATTGTGAAGCAATTAAACTTTATTTCTTTATAAATTTTCGAAGCGAAGTCATTGTAAATTAGCGACTGCTTTCTATCGGACAATGTTGAATTATTTCAATTTTCTTCTAATTTACGGACTCTGCAACAACAAAAGAAAACAACGTTTTCTAATTAGAATACAAGCAGTGAATACAATTTCCCTGTTTTACCAGAAGGAAAGAAACAAAATTTACTTTAAAACTTTCCGCGAAGGAAAGTCAACGCCGATATACAGGAAGAGGCAAGATTAATGAATCGAAACTGCATTATTGTTTCCCCTATTTATACTGGTGCCTAGTGCATTCGCTTCTTAGTTTGGCGGTACTGGGTTCGAACTCCGAATAATTCCCCCTGAGTTTGGTTTTCTGTAGTTTCCCCAAATTCCATCGCAAATGCGGAAAGGCAACATCTTAAATCGATCGACAGCCGCATAGGTAATAATAAGCCGATGCCGTCTGTAATTGGCGCAAGCTCTTGTGTAATGTGAAGGCATGAATTATTATTATTACTATCAAATTGAGGCATTCTTCTTACTAATTTTGCTGGGTAATTGTGGTGAATTTGTTACCAAGCTTCCCGCAAGTATACTCAAAGCCCTTCAGCATTCTATGGTTGTTGGTTGATTTTGATTTTCTGTTTAGCTCACCCCATAATAGCTCTATAGGTGATAGGTCAGGACATTAAGAAGGCCGGATCCTTAGCAAAACTTCGAATGCCGCTCGTGTTTCTTCCAAACTGTCTCGACATACTTTGGCTGTGTGTTTCGGTTCGTTATCCTGCTGAAATGTAAATGATTGACCGATAATGCAGCTTACTGATGGCAATCCGTTATTTTACAAAATATCGGTTTGGAAACAGAACAGAAAACTGCAGGACACCGTCAGAGCCTGTATCGATAGCATGTCGAAGCGGATTCAAGGGGTTATATAAGTTAAAGGGGATTGACCAAATACTGAAATAACTTGTACCACAGAATAAACCAGAAAGGACAATTATGAGTCATCACGATTCCCGGAAGTTGAGAATGATGCCGGATGTACCCTCTAGAAAATATGGCCGTCTTTGTTATTGTTGTGCATTAGAGGTTAGAGTATCAATGTTTGTAATAATTCGTCAGATAATTAAAACCTTTTCTTAAATTTATTTTGAACTTTACGCAATAGCGGAATCTTTACGTTGATAATCTATTTGTTTTTTGAACATTTTTATTATTTAACGTTCGTGCGGACATCTGTTAAATAGACTTGGAACTTACTTTGCGTATGCGCGTATGATTTGAATCACAGAATTTTTTTGGGACAAATACAGTGAAATTCGTGCCAAACCACTGCCAAACATATTCAAGTCATGGCGGAGTCTATTAGAGGTCATCTAAATCATTACCTGAAAGAACAAAGGATTTGACGTTATTGCCCTTTCTGGTTTATTCTGTGCTTGTACTTATGTATGTATGTATAGTAAATATCTGTTAAAAAATCTATATTAGCATATGTAATATACAAATTTACGTTTTAAATTCCATGTGTTTCAATTCTATTTACTAAAAACTCTAAAACTGTTGGGTGGGCTACTTTAATTGTCAGGTACTGTAAATAGTTATACCACAGCTTAAGCTTCCAAATTTGTAGAATATTCACTGGAGCTCTTGATACCAAAGTAAAACACTAACTCAATTTCACCCGCAATGTTTACCCAAAATTCACAACTGTATCAACCATTGATGCTTCTAAGGTTCCCAAATGATTGACCAGTAAATTTAATAATTTTTGTACACAGCAACCCCGTTTTGCAGTCAAAAATTCATTAGAATTTATTAAAGAAATTCAAAATATTCAGTTGATGGAAGGCGAAATATTAATTTAATTTGATATTAGTTGCCTTTTCAACACAAATTGAGCCAGCAATGTGTCCAGGAAGATGTTCGCCTAACCAACATCTGTGTGAAGAAGAATATTTTTCAGTTCAACGATAGTTTCGGACTTCCTAACAGTTTGAATAATCCGTTTGACACCATAAAATTTACACATGAGAAAGAGGGAAACGGTCATACCTTTCTTAAATACTCAAAATATTCCGTTGCTGGAAGGCGAAACATTAGCAAAACTTCGAATGCCGCTCGTCTTTCTTCCAAACAGTCTGAACATACTTTGGCTGTGTGTTTCGGTTCGTTACCCTGCTGGAATGTAAATGATTGACCGATAATGCAGCTTCCTGGTGGCAATGCGTTAATTTACAAAATATCCAGATATTCCTTCTTCAGTATTTTTCCACTAATTTTTCACAAATTACCTGTTCCTATGCCACCCAAAATAGCCCCAAACTGTTATATTTTTCCAGCTATGCTCTACGATAGCCCCTAAACTAAATTTGGATTCGTCTGTCCATAGCACGGCTTACTACTCATTCATAATCCAATTGGGCTATTGTTTTACCCATGGTAGCCTTCTTTGTTTCTGAGCCCTTTCTAATAATGATTTTTTACCGCAACTCTTTTCTCATTAGTAACAGCTATCTTAGCTCTTCACTGCTGGGTTGGTCTCGTTTCACCGTTATAATTGCATCTGTCTTCAGCAGCAGTTGTTGCCCGTGGTCGTCCACTCCCATCAGAAAACTGTCCCGTTTTTCTGTTCCTTGCCAAGCTGTTATCAACGCCTTTCGATAATCTCAATCTATCAGCGATTATCTTTTCTTAATATTTTTCCTCGCTAAGAGTGCAAATTGGTTTCAAACTTGGTTTCAAACTTTTGACCAGGTAATAGTGCAGCACCATTTGGAAACGTCACTGTTTCGAATTTCTTCTTAAATATATCTTCACAATTCGTGCACTTCTTGTAGAAGTATAGTTTGTGGTTGGATGTAATATCCCACATATACTGTGGGATAGGAGCTTTAAGAAGACACAGCTCTAGATTATCTTAATCGAACCACATAATACAGACATTTATTATTTTGCAAAATATTAATTGTAATGTTATCATGAACTCTATTTTTTTCTTCATTGTCCGTCTTTCGCGATGCCTAAGCTGGAAATCCGTTAGACATTAGTTAGCGTGTTTGTTGTTTAGCCTAGACTGACTTTATTCCATCAGAATGGCGAATCATATCTTTGTTTTTTTTAGATGTCCGGGAAAGAGTTTACTCACAGAAGTAGTTGTAATATAATTTACCTAGAAACCAACCGACATATTTTATAACTTAAATAAGTGCGTAATAAAGAGTCATAGAGTTAATTTTATAACACTTTAATTACAAAAACTATTCTATCTTATGCGCATCAATTTCACTAATTACCAAAACGATTAACTTCAATATTCTGCTATAATAACAAAGATTAGATTTCATATTCAGAAATTTTGAACTCGGCTACATTATTTTACTTCAGCGGTCCATACTCATTCATTTATTCGAACCTTAATAGAATATTCATTCTATTCTTCAGCAAACATTAAAGCCTTTTTGTTCGTTTTGCAGGAAGAATATGCATACATCTATATGAATACGTCACACCTGAATATAATACATTTTTTTATTACTGCAGGCACCCGACGCCCTAACAAAGAGCTTCTCCAACGGACTTGTGCACGGCCACGGATATTTCGAACAAAAGGCATCATCCACAAAACAGCTTTCCATTGAAGTTTCAGAACTGCATGTGGGCGAAGACGGCGAACTGCGGTTGACCTGCATGTCCACAATTCCCGGATATATAAACGATAACGAGGACTATGCAGATATAAAGAAGCATTCTGTCAGGCGTAAGTTAGCCTGTAAATCGCTATTTCGCTATCCTAGTTTAAACAATCCAATATAGTATAACATCTGCAATACATTTTTGGCCAAAGTATAGAATAATGGTAGTCTATATTGATCGTTTCCACTCTTTGTAAATTTTTCTTTGCCAACAATTTATTCGTTTACTTGTTACTACTATTAAATATGTATCACTTGTTACTTCATTACAAGGAATAACATGATGAGGAATGGTACATAATTTACCAAAACCGTGTATGGTTTAAATAAATAAAAATTTGAAGAAAAGGAATGACTTTTTTGTAAATCACCATCATCTGAAATATTTTTGCACCTTTATGCATACGTTTAAACTTTTCCTTATGCGTAAATTCCTGATGACATAACACACAATCAAAACACATCATCCCACTTCACCATTCTGCATCATTTGCAAACACTGCACAAGATAAGAAAACTGTTGGTTCTACAGAAACAGCACAAAGTAGTTGGAACCAAATAGCCACTGCATAAAAAAGAAAAGTAAATCACATAATGAGAATGTGGAATCGGAATAAGGACACGACTTGATAAGAATACAATTACAGTAACAAAAGCAAAGCCCACTCCAGCAACAGTTTGTTAAAGATTGCAATCCCATTACGACACATAAACATCGCATTTTAGAAATTCTTTTTATCGTATCCGAATGGACATTCTTTAACTATATTTGACCAATTCTTACTTCTTCAAAATATTGGAAAGTCGCAAAAGTAGCAACAGACGCTGAGAGGTCGCCGCAAGAAGGCTGCTAGACATACATACAGCCTTTCCCCAGGCGGCAAATCTTAATCGAACAGTTGCTAAAAAACAAAGCATATGCTTAGCAGTTCGCTAAGTTCACAGATTTAACATTTGCCATCATTCGATTTTCTCATTAGCCAGTAAGTGTTCTGAAGTCTGGTTTTCTAACATCAAGTCGCTTCTTGTTCCTATTTAGCAAAAAGTTTCTTTTGACTTCTATTGTTAGGCTTGTCTTCTTCGCTTAACGTTAATGAAAGATTTCCGACGTACGAACTGTACGTGTGACTCTTTGCTTTGCAAGTTCAACTCCATTAACATTTCTTTTAGAATTGAATATTGTCTTGATATTCCTTAACTTCAAAATTTAGGCTGCGTGTTGCTTAAATATTTTCTTTATTCATTGATTTGTTCAAACATTATGGGAGGCAAACATCTATAGTAATTCCGTCTGGGAAATCTTTTGGTATAACCCTAAAGCCTTTGAGAAATTGGTATATTGGTATTATTAGAATTTGGTATTATTGGTAGTGATCCGCCAGAACTCCATTCCTGGCGACTTAGAATTAGCAATCTGAATAATGGTTTGTAACTTAATTTAACAAATATGCTGCCTGTTGGTTTGCTGTACCTACCTTTGTTGGAGGTTTTAAATGTGCCATTACATCACCAACCATTGAACAGTACTATAACTCTACTTGGCGTATACTAAGAAAGGTGATTCATTTGGCTTGCACCTGTGTTAATGCTAAGTCTTTAATATTATACCGCAAATGATAAACTAGAATTGGTTTTGTAATTGGTACTAAAAATTGAAAACGAAAGTTAAAGGATGCCAAACGGATAGGTAACAATATACAGCAATTGTCTACATATATTGATGATATAGACGTATTGGACAATACTAGAAAATTACACACTATCATATAGATGTGCCTTGGAATGCAGTATTTCTTTTGCCAAGATAAGTATTGGAGGCACCAGTTCATAAAAGGAGGACGGTAATTAAAACCGTGAAAGGACAAGTAATAGCTCTCATTTGTGAACTGGAAGTAGATCCTACCAACTCAAAATTGTTGGAAATTGATCTCCATATTACAAACGAAACAATAATCTAACAATGAATCAAAGTTTAGTGATGCGCTAAAGGCTAAGAAAACGGTACATGGTTCAGTTATGTCAGGCTGACTCCGTAGAGAGTAACTTGAGGAAAATATTTTCATATTCCGTTCATGTTCAATATGTGTATGTTTGTCTGTGTTCTTTAGCTTTTTTTCTAATTTGACGTATTATACATTAGTATCTTATTTTTTCTCCAAACATTGCTTGTCACCCAAATGACCACATAATTTTCTTCGTAAGTGAATAACTAATACCTATTTACAGTTTTCATCGAAACACCTGAAGAACCCGAAGAACTGACGATGCCAAGTAGAGGGACGACGTGGCGGTATACCACAAGTATTTCGGCTATTGTTGCCATCATCGCCAACACGCTCTTTTAACCTTGCAATCTTCTGCAAATCTTTATATACTCGTTTTATATGTTGCATGTATTATATGTTAAGTGTTAAACGATATAAACAATGAACATGCAGAACTAAGAAAAGATCGTAATTGCGAAACCGAATAGCGATTTTCCACAAAGTAAAATCGCTCATTAAGAATAATCGTCTGCAAATGTACGTCTTACCAAATTTTTGACAGACTCGAACGCGAAGAACAGACGCCTTCCAAACAGTCGCTTGTCTTTACATGAGTGGATGTTTGGAGAGCGCAAAATTTTTGGTGCTGTTATAGCTATTATATAGAATTATTATAAAGATATTTTGCTATAAGAGTATTTCGGTAGTATGGAATTTGAGCTTGAGAAATACTATAACAAACAGATACTCTATATCGATGGACAGACTATGTTTATAATTAATTTATCTTTTATATTGGCGTATACATTATTTTATAAGAACGTGTATAGATTTTAGCAGGGTAAATCATCATACAGCCTACAGTTTGACTGTGCGTATTTCAAACAGCTTTTTGAACTGTCTTATAAAAGGCAACAGAACTATCCGTATTTTGTCTTTTTAGTCAAAAACCTAGTGAATTGACAGAGTCTAATACAAAACATACTTTTCATTTGAATTGAAACTTTAACGATTTATATAAATTAGAGGCACCTTCAAATTCTTTCCACGCCCAATGTAAAATTATATAGATACATACTTCCAATTAAGACCTGCAATAACAATAACAACAGTAGCGGTTGTTCAATAGCTTTAGCATGTATAGTTTTTGATTAAATAGAGCGAATGGAATCAATATCTTCAGGTTAAATTTAAATAAAATTATAAAAATAAAAAGAAATCGAAACATGATTGCGTTAGGTGTCTCATTTTGAAACGGACAACATTAGCATCTAATTTGCATTTTCAACTGTAGAACAATGCAGAAGTATAATTTTTCTGATACGTAGATTAATTATTTTAACCTAACAGTAAAAAGACAAAAAAAACTAATTGCCAAGATCGAACGACGATAAAAATTTGTTTTCTTCAGCATTGCAGAGTAACTAATGCTTTATAAAACTTTTCACGCAACTAGCCAATTAAAAACTCCTTTGTAGCTATGTATATCACGGTTATCTATATTGTCGTCAAATTGAGGTTTGATTATGATAGAGTCTAACAAAATGTATTAGATAGACTCTAAGCCTACACAATTATACCAGAAAAATAAGAATGTTATCTTACTTTTTTATATTATTTCTACAAGCGAGGTGTGAGATTTAAATGAACTAACTTGGGGAAATACTCCTTGCTCTAGTGTTTCTACTGTACTTTTCGCTATAATTACCTCCAACTGATTTTGCCATTGTAATTAGCTATGAGTTGGCGCATGAAACTAATTCTTTTTTAGCTAAGTACTTGCCTGCTATTGTTTTGCCCTTCTAGAAACAAACGGATAAACAGCACCAGTATCCTAAAACTAAGTTGTTGATGGAATTATTTTTACTATTTTCGGTGCAGTCAACGCTTCTATTTATTGTTTGATAAAATTTTTGTTTTTCAGTTTTATCAATATTAATTTGATGCTTGCGATTATGCTTTGTTTCTGATCCTTAGTTATACACTTTTATAAAACGCCATTGTCAAAAACTTGAGCAGAGAAGTTCAAGTATGTATTCATAAAATGGACCTAATAATTTTTGTCTGTGGCGATTGCAACTACAAGAGCTCTATTGCTTTTCAGACTACCACTGTAGTTCTTGTTGTGTATATGGTTTAAGTAGACGTGTTTTTATAGCCTTTCGTTCAATATTATCTCACCATAAGTAATACTGCGTTGTTAATTATTTCACCAACAACGAATGGTACTCAACCGAAGAGCCAATGCTGTACTGGGACGCCTGAAATTGAAGAGGATTCACATTTCTACATGTTTTATTTTTGTTAAAATATTCTTCAGACAATAATTTAACAATTGTGTCTATCTAAACCTATATGGTATCTGAATCTTAAGAAAAATCTCACAAATTTGAAGTAGCCTATAGCATCCAATGTAAGAATTTGAACAACATTCTGATGATAATGTCAATATACATATTTTAATGTACCCAAAAAGAATTCCTCTTGCTAGTATTGGTGATATCTTGTAATTAATATATAATTTGATAATTACCGTTATATTGCTCTTTCATGCTCCTTTTCTAATATCTATTCGTCTTTGACGTGCCCCTTTGCATATGTATTTTTGGCGTATTTAGTCAATTTTTATGGGAAAATTAAATAAAACCTTTGGGGGAGAAGGTTAAATATTGATTAATTTTTTCATACTTCCTCCTTAATGTTGCTTTTGATCCTTTTAACAGGGATGTTTAATCATTTTCTGGCAATCCGAAAATTACTACAAATATTTTTTGACTAAGTATAACAGTACTTGTCTAGAATCTATAACAGCAACTTCTTGACTATGTTATCATGGCATGGTATACTCCCTACAGAATTGTACGTTATTAACGTTTATTACATTAGCTTAAGTACAAATACAACGTTTTACAGAAGTTCCTTCATCATAATTAATGTTCTTCATCCATGTCTGTGTTATTAGTTCGTAAAGTCTTTGCATAAACGTAGCTCCCATATACAGATACTGCCTGGTCTTCCTGTCGTGCTTTGTTCTTAACTTCTTATTACTTCATATGACTCTTATTCCTGCGTTCTTCTAGTCCTCTTATAAATTAATGCAAATCATATTTTTTTCTTTATTTGCTGATATAACCGTTATATGTTGCATCTATTCTTTTGCTTCTCACTATTTCTTTTACATTATTTTTATAGAAGTTTTTGTTCTTAAAATTCCTGTTATTTATTTTTATATACTTATAGCTAGCAACCGTTTGAACTCGATTATTAAATCATTCTATATAATTAACTTGTTTTCTCCTTATTCCATGTACTACTTCTATATTCTTTATATTTCTGTCATCCTCGGTATATTTGCTGGTATTTTTTCTTATCTTCTGCTTATTTCTATATCTCTATATATATCCTTTTGTACTTCATTTTTTCAATTCTCTATTCTGAAGCTTCGTTTCTTGCAGTATTAGAATAAAATATTGATATAGTTATGGTAACAGCAGACATGGTATGGGCCTGCTCTTTTCTTCACGGGTGGATCAACCGGTTGAATTTATGTTCTTAAACGCAAAGCGATATACAGGGTGTCTCAGAAATAAAGGGTAATAAATTTAGGGTAGCAACTACAAGGCGTATAGAGCAGGATTCCACCGAAACCGATTTTTTTTATAAAGAAATTAAAAAAAGAAAAATTTTGGCCCGTCAAATTATCTACTACGGATCTGATGCAAGAATCTCCATAGCGCAGCGTGACAAATATGTATGTATAGGTGTATTCTTTCGTACTGAACGAAGTGAATATATTCACTTATAGTGAATATGTTCAATTTGCCGCTGTTCTTTCGAAGTCGTTCAGTTTCCCCACCTTTCCCTAAATAACTGATTGCATTCACTTTATGTGATCATACAATTTCATTAGATCACAACAATCACTTTATATTTGCATTTTGCCGCCTATAACCCTAACCTCAAACAAGCAAATTGGACCAGTATATATACAAGAGAAACTAAATTAAAAATATGTCGAAAGAAGTAGTTGTGTATTTATACGATCCCGAAGACGACAAGAGTTATTCCATTTTATTTCCAGTGAATTTTATCAAATTTTACCTAGGACATAATTTTGATTTTGAAAAAGTTAAGATTTAAAAAAAGGAAACAGTTATAAAAAGAGATTAATATATGAAATAATATACATACATGAAAAAAGAAAATAACGCGGTCAATTTTAGAACAGATATAGAAAATTTAAGTATTTACGTATAATAATTTAATCACCTAATCACAAAAAATATAGTGGTATAAGGATTTTCATGATTATAAAGTTACATTTAAAAAATATCTTAATTTGTCCACGATATTGTAAACATACAACAATAAATAACAATTAGACAGCAATTTTTTTATATTTGCGCAAAGGCGGTAGAATGCAAGTGATTGAGGCTGTTCTTTCGATCTAGATTTGATCAGTATAAGTGATTTGAATATAACAATCACGTTCAATACATTCACATTGAATATATTCACTTCGTTCAGTACGAAAGAATACACCTTATGTATGTATGTATTTATAATAGATAACAATAGTAGCGTTATTGTAATTCGATTGCTACATAGGAATTCATTCATCAGTTCCTTGAACAAGTGCGTCGCTCAAAGATACGATAAATCAGCAGAAACTCGCAATGATATCATTTCGTTGTTTAAAGGGACATAAGATTTGTTGAATAATAATAAAGAACCTATCTTTTGTTTTCGTATGACCATGAGCTAATTGTGTAATTAAGTCTTACATCGTTTATGCGAAAATGAAACAAACTGACCGATCTAAACGTAACTAACAACTGCAAGCGGTAACAGCTATAGCGGGTATAGATAGACATCGCGCGTTCGAGACAGTATGTCTGTAGAGTGCAGGGCTGGCGCTAGCCCACGACTTTTACTAAACAATTTTTTTCTCGTTAATGGTGACATATAGCCCACATAACCATTAGGATTATTCGATCGTAAATTATTACAGCTATTACATATTAATTTTTTGCCTATTATTTCTGAGACACCCTGTATTGTTGCAAAAACCTTCGTTTCTTTCGTTTGATGGCACCATAGCTCTATCAACTTTCCCATCAACAAAAATCTTTGATGGTGTCAGTGGATATATGTATATCGAAGTGGGGGAAGGGAG
Source organism: Popillia japonica (assembly GCA_004785975.1). Classification (NCBI taxonomy): domain Eukaryota; kingdom Metazoa; phylum Arthropoda; class Insecta; order Coleoptera; family Scarabaeidae; genus Popillia; species Popillia japonica. The sequence goes on from SMLS01063777.1 coordinate 45,123, forward strand.
GGGAAGCGTGTTGAATTAATTAAAAGAAAAAGATGTGTGGGCCCCGAGGAAAAATTCAACATGACCCGGCAGTAAAACATCGACAAGTGATGTCATCGTCAACAGTTCCACCATTGTGTGCAATTCACCAAACCGTTACACACTCGTACGGACAGATAAAAAACACATGTGCTTATACAGTGTAAGTCAAAATGATTGATTGAGTTGGTTAACCTGATTTTTATTATAAAGTTCCTATTTCACCAATAATTTTATGAAATATGCAGTGGTGGTTCTTATGTAATTCCTTCGTTTACATATGTTGTAACATAAAGGATGACAGTTGCTTTAGCAGCTATTACTAATCGTAACATGATGCTATCAACACTACTATCAAATGCCTTACTACACAATGAACAAAGCAATTAGTAAAATAATCAAATAATCACACGAAAGAATTATTTACCATGCTTCTGAATTATGCAATTTCAATACAAATGATATTAGCTGACAGTTCCGAAATGAATATTACCAATTGCAAAACTTAAAATGTGGTCCAAAAGAGCTGCCAACTCAATCATTCATTTTGACTCTCATGGTAGAAGAAATTGAAGAAGCATTCTCTGAAAAAAGTATATGGGTTAGAAAGTGGACGGACAGATGAATTTCATTAGGAGCATCAAATCGTCTTCTGAAGGAGTGTTTCACTCCATCGCCCCGACAGTTTTGTCACTACTATGAATTGCTAATGTACTAAACTAAATTTACGCGTTCAGACGTGTTAGTGGCTATTTATAAGTGGTGGGGGTACGCTACTCGACCGAAAAAATAGAATCAAGTGGATCTACTCCACTAAACCGTTTTACTAAACTACTGAAATCTAATGTCTACACTTGCAATTAGTGTCTTAGTAAATTGCTCGCTACTCGACTAGATTACTAAACGTGTCTGTAGGGTTCCTTTAAGGAACAAGTCCTATGTACACTC
>SMLS01063782.1:0-17206 GCA_004785975.1 Popillia japonica
TTTTTTGTGTTCTCTGACACGATAACCCTAGGTAACTCAAATCTAGCAAGTTATATGCAATGGAGATATAGTAAAAGTTGTAGTAATTATAGTAGTTGGGAATACCTCAACCCGTTTAGGATAACTATCTACTACTATTAAAAAATATTTATTAAGAAATGGACTCATGAAATCAATATGCATAAGGGAAAAAACATCATTAGGCCATTTCCATGGATGTAGAATCGTTTTGGGAGGATTGTTTCTTCTTCTACAACCTAAAGCAATTTGCTCAATATCATGGTTAATCCGTGGCCAAAAGAATTATGCTCTGGCCAAACCTTTCATTTCCACAACACCTAAACGTGACCAGTGCAGTTGAGCTAGAACTCGTACTCGAAGCTGTTCCGGTATAGAGATTCTATTGTTCCATAGTAAAACGTTATTTTCGATTGTCAATTCATGTCGAATCATATAAATTCCCCCAATTTGTTTTGACAAAATTAATTACAGATTTTAAAGTAACATCTACGTTAGTAGCCTCCTGCATTAATTTGAAGTTAGTTGAGATGAATCGTTATCGGAAAAAAAATGAATATAATCTACATCAACTAATTCCCAATTTTTATAAATGTTAATTAGGAGTCGAGACAAACAATCCGCATTGTTTTTTCAGATTTAACATATTCAACCTTATACATATCTACAATTTGATAGTGTGTATTACTGCCCAACGACGCAATCTATTCAGGAAATACTGGGGAATACCTTGATTTGGGTTGAAAATTGCAAGAAGTGTTTTATTATCGCTTACCAGAGTAAATTGTCGGCCATACAATTACTGATTAAATGTACATAGTGCAAATCTCTTCTTGCGCATAACTTTTCTCCGCCGCAGTTAATCGACACAACGCCTAAGCAATTGGTCGTTTCTGCCCGTCAGGTAAAATATGAGATAGTACACTACCAAAACCATAGGCACTTGCATCAGTAATTAAACAAAGTTGATAATCAGGGTTGTAGTTAACCACAACATCAGTTGAGCTAAAATATTTTTTACCTTTTTGAAAGCAATACTGCAATCTTTACTCCATTTTCACTGCACGTCCTTTTTTAACTCGTATAAGGGATGCAATACTGAAGACAAATTTGGAATGAATTTTTCATAATAATTTAGCTTGCAACTGTTTGACATTTTTGTGCTCATGTGCATTTGGAAAAACTACGTTTGTCAGGCGTTACTTTTAAACCATACATTTTGTAATCTCGTAAACAATTTACTTCAATGCTGCAAACCCTCTTCATTGTTTTGACCACATAAAAAACATCCTCTAAAAAACATACACCCTTCAATATCTTGAGTTTCGGATTCCATAATTTTGTAGAATCTCGCGGGTACGCAAGCTATTCCATACGGCAAACTTTGATATTGAAACAGTCCTTTATGTGTGAATATTGTTGTGAAAACTTTAGAGTTTTCATCAAGGCATATTTGAGCACATGCTTGTAATAAGTCGATTAAAAAAAAATTACACCTTCTGGAAATTTTGCAAATAAATCGCCAATTCTAGGCAACGGGAATTGATCCATTTCTAAATATGGATTTAAAGCAATTTTAGAATCTCCGCTAATTCTAGTAGCTCCGGATTTCTTAATAGCAGGCACAATAGGTGTAGCCCATGGCGACTAATCGACAGGTTCCAATAACACGTTATTTTACCAAATTATCTAATTCAGTTTCTACCTTTTCGCGCATACCATAAGGTACGGTCTAGATTTTATAAATTTTTGTGTTACAGATTCGTCTCATCGTTTTAAAATAACTGTAGCTCTATTGAATGTACCGAATCTCGGCGAAAAAAACTTTATCGAACTTATTAATCAATGACTCGATACTATTACAACTGTTAGCAAAATTAACTTGAGTAAGAATAACAAGAGCAAACAAGTTCATGAAATCTCTACCAAATATAGATGGCCTCCATTTTCAATAACAAAAATACATAAACAATTTCTCTTGTTATTATAAGTAATTTGCTGGTAACAATTTATAATTATTGGCAAAATTATCTTTCCACAACTTATCTGACTTAGCGGAAATACTAGCTCCGGTATCCAAATGAAATTGATGTGATATATTATCAATAAGGATATCAATAATAAAACAATTATTAACTAATTGTTTACTATGAATTGAGAAGAACTCTTTTGATTCAAGAAAATTTTGTATAAATTTACCTTCATTTCTCAACATTTTGAATTTTCCCTGCTTATTTGGTTGGTTTTCAGCAACTGCTACTTGATGTCCTCAGCGAATGTACGTGTTATCGATTCCTTGAACAGCTGGGACTGCAGGTATCGCAGCATCATGTCGATTACCACTTCGTCAGAACTGCAATTTTGATGCTAAACTTCGCACTCTTGCTGTCCATTTGTTTGCAGTTTCACTCGCATTTTTAAAAGTAGCAAAAAAGTTTACCCTTGCGACGAAAATGAATTGAGCCACTATAAAATATTTGTTGAAAAGTTCTGCTGATTCTTTATGCGACTTTAGCTTCCGGCAATTTTGGCAAGCATAAGTTATACATTAATTTGTATACGCCTCTTCATCAAATACGTTTAGTAGAATGGTTTTTTTCTTACCATCATCCTCAATTCCATTTACTAAGAAATAATTGTCCAATCTTTGCTTATAAATTACCTTATTATCCAGATAGTTTTTCCACTTTTAGGTCAATGATAACACGCAATTCTAACAAATAAATAAAAAAAAATTACCCAGTCACTATCTTGAGTGCTGAACTCATGCACTTTGCCATAATACTATATGATTCAAAATACTTTTTATAAGCGGTGGCTATGAATTACGTATGTATATTTGAAAAACGTATGGCTTTGCTAATATTATTTACTTATCTGTCAAATGTGCAGTCGAAGTCGTTAGGTCAGTGACGTGGTCAGTGACAGTCATTGAGTTGACAACCCGTCAGACCGAATCTGACTGGCGCTGTCAAATGCCATTAATTTTAAATGGCAAAATAATGCAAATAATAAATCTTCTTTGTACGTACGTCTGCCACTACCTTTCTTTTGTTAAAACTTCCAGTATCTCGAAATGTATTTACTAGGTAACGAATGTTATTATAAAATAGGCTTCATCGATTATTACGTCTGGACCACAGATCACATCACTATAGATACCTAACTTAACACACGTATACATACCTACATTAAAAGTGTGGGGGAGATCGGTCGAGACGGAAGGGGAATCAGCAGCTGCAACCCGCTTTACACCGGTGTTACAATTGTTGCCTAAAGCTGTGATTTGTTTTTTTTTTTATTAGAAGTATAATTAGGATATGGGTATAAATCAAATACATTTATTACGTTTAATTTATAGTTTATTATTAAATAGAAATACTTAAACAAACTAAGTAAAACCTAAAGATATAGTAAGTACTACATATACTGCTACTGGAATTACTAAATATTGAGGGCAAAGATAATTCAAACTGCTATAAAACTTGTCTGTTATATGTAGGCTTTCGTCCTAAATCGTTATTCAAGTAAACTTAAGTGGGCAATTTATAAGCCGTATAGTTGCAAGCCAAAGGGTAGCGAGCATTTGAAAGAATTTAAACCAAGGGAATTATGATATAGAAAATAAATAGTGTACTGGACAAAAGTAGAACGTATCCAAATTAATTAAAAAAAAAGTTTATGAAAAAATAGTAATTATTTTCCTATACGAAATGTTGATGAAATAATAATTGCAAAAATTATAAAATTACAGAAGAGGATATGTAATTATGAAACAACTTTACTGTTATTTTATTTGGATTCACTTAATGTTTTAACTGAATAGATATACCTTCATATGAGTTGTGTTTTGAAGAAGTATTAATAGAAATTTCTTAAAACAATTAAAAATTAAATTCAATATAATTTAATAATTGAATAGGAATCAATCCTTAAGTACTTGAAAACTCTCTAATTCTACACGATCACTAAGAGTTCATATAATCTGTAGACAATAAGTTTTTCATGGTTTCGCTCAGTAAGATGGTTTAAAATCAACTGATAAGCTTTAGATATGATTAGTCAAATCGAATTTGTTGTGTTCATTTGACAGTGGACAGGAATACAGACCGATACATAGATCCGCAATTACTTAGTATAGTGAAGTCTGAGTCGTTTCTTTTGCCCTCGATAGTCATAATAAGCAATACATTAAAAGACCAACAAAGAGACATAAGCTTCTACATATAAGTACTACTACAGTACCGAAAAGGGTTATAAGTAGACTAATGTATAATACAATTTTTCTAATCAAGAAACATGCTTAATAATTATACAAATTAAATATTATTATAACTAACATTCATTCCGCAGATTAGGAGCAATACAGCTGTATAGTGTAATTAAATGGCAGTATAGAAATTGCATTGTAATTTTTTTTTAATATTATGTGTTTGATTAGGAAACAGGGTAACCCTATATAAATAATAATTACAGTAATTACCAATTTTCAATGGTAGTTGTTGTAGCAACTTAGACAAAGTAGCAGGTGAAGGCAATGCAAATATATTTCGGCAGTATCTGTAGGCTTTTGGTCCTTGTTTATATAAAGATAAGCTAAATATTTTTTCGCTAGTTGTAAATCTTCGGCCTTTCTTCCGCTTACCACTCTCTCTCATCTGGCGTTGAATAAATGTTGTTGCTTCTTTCGACATTAGCTGTAGCTTTTTCTGAAATTCATAATTATTTTGTAATTTCTTTGCTTTTTGTACTCTGCTTTTTAACTGCTTCTCTCTGAATTTATATACTCCTTATCCTCTTGGTCAATGTTGTTGCTTTACGTTTCATGCTTTTTGTACTTGCAATAGACTTTTGCAATTTAGAACTTGGTTGTACAATATCTATAATTGGAAGTTGGGCAGCAGAACTGGGACCTGGCATTTGTATATCTAAAATGCAAATTGTGATTTGTAAACAGTGGTTAACAAATGGTGCAGTATTATCCACCATTGCGGTAATCTATAATTTATGCATTGAAGTACGTACCATTGTATTCTGTAACATATTGTTTATCTACTTCAAATAGTGTTAGCGGTTCTGTAAATGTAATTGTATAATAGGCAAATGAAGATTATATAAAATATAAACATACATACCTTTCAAATTAACAGATGGTATAATACCATATTATAAACGAATTGGCAACGAATAATAATATTCCACAAGCTCTTGTAAAAGAATATGTATATTTTTTAACTTTCAGACTGCAAAATCGACTTAACTACTCGGCAGACATGACAGTTTTAAGCAAATTTTATACAATATTTGTAAAATCAACGCCTACGTATAACGTGTCCAGTGTAATAACTTTGCTAGTTTGGTTGCCTAACAAATATTTTCCCCTCTCACCGATCTGTCGAGCTGCGTCCCTCACAAGTAACCAATGATAGGATATAAAGTTCAGTATCTATAGTGATGTGATCTGTGGTCTGGACACAGACTAGTCTGGATATTTCAAACGAAAGTCTTGTAAACATGGTTGCTTCTATACTTCCATTCACGATTTTTGATATATCCATTACGAAAGTATGACTCAATAATGAATGCCTTTTGTTGATCAGTAAACACCATTTTTTTAATTCAATATAATAAGTTACTGCCAACGACAATATAACATTCAAGCTAACCAACTGACATTTAAAATTAATCACATTTGACAGGTAAGGAAATGATATTAAGCTAAGCCATACGTTTTTCAAATATATTTAATCCATAGCCACCGGTTATAAAAAGTATTTTGAATCATATGGTATAATAGATTTTCTTCCGATATTTTCGCGAAAACTAAGTGATTAATGTAATTATATAGGTATGTATCTACTAATCTCGTTGTCAATAATTTTATAAATCCATTATCGCCAGTGTTATGTTTACGAGGGAATACATTAAAAACCTGATAAATTATACCTTATTTTAATATAATATGATACGTTCGGTGGAAATGCCCGTACATCACTGTCTCTCTTAAAAAGATGGATAAATGCGGTTTTCAATGATGGACACAAAAAACATTCATGAAGGAAAATACTATTTCGCAGTACACACTGATACAGACTCGTACAAAACTTAGAATTAGTATATGTATTCTTATGATCTTTTATGTACTTATCTTATTTTCCTGATATTTTTCCCACTTGTCAATTTTATTCCACTGAAGAAGTTGAACGAAAACCTAATAAATTGTAAAGGTTCTGGAATAAATTTGATCTTTAATCAAATTATAGTGTTTTAATTGACCTACAAGTCGAAAAAATATCAGAAAAATAAAATAAAAACTTAGAATACATTACAGGATGTACTATCATGGACAGATAGAATGTCCGGGTCTACGGAGTGCATGTTGCGCTCCTGATACAATATTGATTGTGCCGTCAAGTGAATTGTATCAGGAGCGCAGCCTGCTCTCCGTACACCCGGACATTCTATCTGTCCATGACTGTACATAATTTCTACTTGCAAAATTAAGAGTAGAACAACAAGTATTTGTCAATTAGTTTTAAAAGTATCTTCATAATTAAGAAAGCAACAGGGAATTTACGTTTCAAGAAATCAGTTAATATGGTTGTTGCTGGTAGTTTTAAACATGTTATTTCTATTTGAATTAAAATTTTAGCAAACGACAAAGAAGGATAGGTGATTAATCAACACTTATACACTTCAACAACAGATAAACATGTTTCATTTGTATACTAAAATATATAGAAAATGTGAAAAAATAAAAGTACCAACATTTAATTTAGTCGTTACAAATAATCATATAGGTACACATTTATGCAACAGTTATGTAACCATCGCCAAGTGATATAATATATAAATTCATCCAGTGCTATGTTGAATAGATTTTCTCTTTCGTTTCACTCTTTGATGAGTTTTTCAGTATGGAGTACCCAATTATTCCAAATGTTATGGGTACACCGACCTATGTAATACTTCTTTCCACATTGCTACTTGTTCGTCTATATATCCATCCCTGCCAATGTTTTTATTGAAATGATTCTACGTATTAAATTGACAGGGTAATAGGGTGGTAATCGTAATACTGTGTGTCGCTTTTCTTTTAAAACTTTATTGTTTTTTTATGTTTTGTGTCATTTAATTAAAAGATAGCAACTCATCATTAAATAGTGTTTCATTGAGATGGAATCTTATGACTTCTTAGATATGCAGTAATATCAGCTTTCGTCCAAGAAGACGAAGGCTTTTTTCAATTAACATCGCGTGATAGGGGACATTGTCTCTAATAATTAGTGAAGGTTCTCCTACGTTATAAAGTCTAATTATAATCTAATTTTAAAAATTATTCCCATCCATTTCACCATGGTAATCACCTTTTTGAGATTTGGACACAAACAGCAACGAAGCATTTGGTACAAATCCCGATTTAGAACCAGCATGTAGCATATAAACCGTTTACCTTAATAGCCTACAGGTTTTCGCACACTTCTTATATCGTCATCTTCCCAAGACCTTTTTACAGTTTTGGTTTTCCTATGGTGCCTCTTCTTACCAGGACTAGAATACATAGTTTGTTTTGTCGTTCGTTTTACTAAAGATACACTAATTTTCAAAGCATCTGCTACTTATTCGGTGCTGTTGAAAAAAAATACCTTCGTGTTAATATGAAAATAGTTAAATGTAATAGAGTTTCTACCTGTTCCACTGATGATAATTGCAATAAAGGTCCATTGTTTCGCTTCCCCTTTTCCTTGAGAACGCAAAGGTTTTCCGCGAGCAAAACTTAATGTTAATAATATTGATTTTAATTTTACGAAAAGGACTGGTTTTATGAGTTAATAGTGAATTAACACTTGTATCTTTGTCTTGTACATTAGTGAATACAGCGGGTTAATGAAACATCTGTATTACTGATATCTTATGATGAATAATGTTTGTCCTTACTAAACGAGGCAATTTATGACATAGAGCTCTTCTCCGATTATTTCGACTTTGCACATTGGTTTCCGTAGAAGAAAGAGATAATACATTTGATGTTATAAAATTCAGTAACGATTTTTGCACACTTGAAATTGCCTTGTATATAGCGTGTGTAAAAATTGTCGCAAAAGCTGTACGCAGCGATATTCTTCGTTCGTTTCTAAATCGAAATTCTCAATGGTATAATATTGTATCATGCCTCATACGTCTTCACGAGGTTCACGAAGTTTGGTTTTTTAGTCTCTTAATAAGCGCTTGTGTTCGATATTTGTCGGTACAGACAGTTGCAATTTTGAATTTAGAAAACTTTTGATTCTTAATTTATCGAAAATTTTTTTTCTGTTATGGTAGAGTCTATTTTCAACATTTCTTTGTTAGCATCCTCTCTTGAAAACCACAATTGGCAGCGTTGTAAGACAATGTGTTGTTTTCTTATTTGGTTTCAATCAAAATCATTAGTGTCAAAAGGCTAGAACGAGTATGTAGTATACCTCGTAGATTGCAACTGTTTACAAACGGACGGACATCAATTTGAACAGATGCGTAGGTAATAGTGATGCTAATTTATTACAAGAAATGCATTCGAAAAATCAAAACTACTACCTCTGTTTTAGTAAAGTGTTTTTTATCGCTTTGCCCTATGTATCAATTGTGTAATCCAATTTGTCGTTTGTAATTCCCATTTGTCAATTTTGACAAGTATTCTATCTATTATTACGGTAGTATGAAACTACAGTGTTGCCAAATGGATGTTAGTTTCATGTGGTCCCCGAGGACGCATAAAGCATGATACGACATTTCACCATAAGAATTCTGTGTCAAATTCGAACAAACTGTGTCGCTACGGGTAGCTTTTGCGACAATTTATATACACCTTGTATATAGTAAAATTCTGAAAATTTGAACCCACTTCGACTTTTCACAAGACAGAAATATCAAATAGGTAATATGCTCATATAAGGTGAGTTATTGACTAAGATTGAAAGTCTACAGATTTTAAGTTTTACGTTTCTTATTATAGAATAAAACTACAAATATGTTTACTCGAGCTGACAGTTTTCAATTAGTGCGTGTGCAATTAAGTATTTTCTAACTCAATTAAGGATAGCTGTAGGTACAACAATATTATGTTGCGTTAGGTAATTGTACTACGCCGGGCCAGTATCGGTTCTCCGGTGCAATATCATTTGATAGGAAATACTTAACAGTGCAACATTACTTACGGGGCGGTAATATAGTAGGTATAAGGTCTATAAAAAACTCGTTTGCATACATTATACACCCAGCAGGAATTGTAGTGGTGGTCTGACAAACTAGCCCTGGAAGCTACTGTAGTTTGCACTCACCACAAATTAAAAAAAGGACGTTTTATTTAAAAGTATTGGGGGCATTTTACAGTAAATTGGCAACATTCCTAGAACAGTTGAATTTAGACAAAGCTAAGATGATGTAATAGAAAATATTCTAAATTAGTTGAAAACACAATAATATACAGCGTTTTATTTGACTAAAATGACAAATGATACAATCTTTCAACAACTAATGATATCATTTACCTATGGAAGATACACAAAATAATACTGCTTTAGCTTTATAATTAGTCATATAACAAGAGCCGCTACTACATTTTCTTGCTTTGTAATTAAGCCAATTCAAGATATTTACCCATGCTTGTTTATAATATGTAGCGAAAATTTTCAAAATTAAACCATTGGACTTAACGGATCTATTATACATTATTAATTTCTTATTTTATTCTATTGCAATAATGAAATTTAAGTTGTCAGACTGTATTAAGTTGTTTTTGTTAACTAACAAGAATATATAGGTACTATCCCTTACTACTATAAAATGGATTTTCACTACGAACTACGAGCTTTGCCACAGACTTTAATCGTTCTCCACTACTTTGCTATTTGAGTTAAATTGCCATGCCGACCATTTTTAGGAAAAAGTCTATTTTAAATATTCTATAAGATGCTCTTCTGTGCATATGTGACAGATACGAACTGTAGTCGTTTTCTCGTGTGCCATATGTGCAGTAATAAAGGAAATATATTTTAATGTATTCTATGAACTTTATTTATAATGAAACACAAACATTTAACGTACATGACATTGTTTTTACATTGCTTACTCATTCACCTATTTGTCACTGTTCTGGCGCTGTGTCTGCCTATGCGGATATAACATCTCTCCTTTTCAAATACATAATACTTATATTAATACATAATCTTGAAGTGATCGCGGTTGCTTGATTATTATTTTCAGTTGTTTTATCTGTGTTGGCGTAAGCATCTTGATTGCTAATGATTTAATGGAGGTACATGGAGTTTTCACCACTGCGTCGTTGGTCCGTGCCTTTACATAATCTCCTTTACTTTGATTTTCAGTTCCTTTTGATATTGTGGGCTCGCACATTTCCGCTTGCATTTTCTTTTATTGGTTTTAGATGCATTCTGTTCCTTTTGTAGATTCATATCTTCCTCATCAGTTTCAACTTGTTTAATTTTCGACCCTAACCCGTTTCAGTACTTCTAACCTTTGATTGTGTTCAATTTCCGTTTAAAGATTCTGTATATGTGTTTTTGAAAAAATGCTGGACTGCTTCATATTCCATATGGTAATCTGGTGTACCGGAATCGGCCCACTGGAGTAGCAATTGAACACTTCTTGGAACTTTCTACCGTTTGTGGGGCCTGCAGATATACACTGGAAGCATCTAGAACAGAAAAACAATTAGCTCCTTGCACCACACCATTTTGTTGAATTAAAGAACAGGCCCTGTACACGTACTGCAAATTTAAAAATCAGTAATACTGCTGGAGCATAGTTAACAATTAATTTAGGTACCTATCTAATACTTTGCGAAACTAAAAGTAAAAGAAACGGCTACTGAAGGACGGGCAGATTTTTCACTATTTTCTCATGCTTGTATTCTGCGCATTTTATCATCTTGCGCAGCTTATATATTTTCTACAGATTGTTCTGCACTGTGACGCATGTTTGCATAATATTCTCATTGGTTGCGTTTACACCGCAAAGCAGATAGGTCGGTTCGACGGAACTAAAGTGGGAGAGATAATTCTATAACTCCGCATTGGTTCAGAGATGCAGCTCACTATTGAACTTAAAGTTTCCTGAAACAGAAGAATTACGCCATTATGACGTGCTTTGTCTGTTATTGTAAACATACTATAGGTACAGACATGGATATCAAATGTAATAGTTATGTATACATATATCAGAGAAACTATTTTTTTTACTAATTTGCTTAATTTAATTAGTTAAGAGAGAAACAAAAATGATTATAAATTTTTTTAGTGTTCGTCGTATACATATGTTATATTACATATACCTATGTATGTAATGAAATAATTTCAGTAATCGTGCTTTTAATGCTTTCTTTCATTTACAGAACGCCCTGCACTGATCGAAGGTTGGAAAGTAGAGAAGATTCAAGAAATCTATCTAGAAGCTCTTAGGGCATATGTCGATAATCGTAGGCGACCAAAACCCGGAACGGTTTTCGCTAAACTTCTTTCAGTCTTAACCGAACTGAGGACACTCGGTAACCAAAACTCCGAGATGTGTTTCTCTCTTAAATTGAAGAACAAGAAACTGCCACCCTTTTTGGCTGAAATATGGGACGTGGATATGAAAACATAGTAGGGAAATGATATTTCTATGGCAAACTTGCGAAAAACCTAATATCGTACGGACGGGTGGCCAAAAAATCCGTGAACTTGTTTCTCCGATGGAAAACCCGAGTATAGGGTTTCAAAGAAAGAGAGAAAACCTCAAAACAAGTGACTTAAATCCATAAAATACGTGCCTGAAAAGATGTAAGTGAGATACCAACCAAAATGTTATCCAAAATTTTGTCTATTAAAAAAGAAAATTTACCAGATGCACAAAAAGTAGATATAAAGATTTAAATATGAATATATGGTTAGGATATGAAGGACAAATTAAATCTGTTGAGAGAAGCAATTGTTTATGGAGTGGCCACCAAAATGAAGGCTGTGAATAATTACACTTTTTTTACTAACCTAAAAATGAAAAATATTATTTGAGAAGGCAACTATTAGAAACTGTTATAATTAACATAGTTTTATTTAGATATTAGTGAATATAACTCCCGGTTAGAACATATATAATATATAAAAATCAAAGTATATGCATAAGTTTTATATATGTGTGTAAATGCTGTGCGCATTCTTTTATAATATTTTATCTGGCGTATTGCTTACTTAAGAGGTAAGACTGGATAGGACTGAGAATTAAAACATACTGAGGTGCCTTCTAGTAAACACGGATCATCAGACTGAGGGCAGGTGCAACTTGCGATGTAAATGTGACCTACACTCAAACGTATATATACATAGTACACTAGCGTAAATACCGAAAAATGGAATGAGTTGCAAATATGATTGCTTATTAAGCTATATGAAATTTTCTACCATAAGCCTTAAAAATGGCATACTGACTGCGTAAAAGAATCTAAGGGCAGATGTAATTAAATCGTCAGAAATTGAATGCAAATTTAAAGACTATACTTTTAACCTATAATACTAAATGTTGTTACTACACTTCTATTAAATAATCTCAGTTATCTGAGGCAATAAAATGCTATCGTGTAAGATGGAAACGAGAATGAAAAGCTTTTCTCCAAATGCATAGTTTAGAAATTTGCTCATTGCACCAACAGGGCTCCTACATCTAAACTTGACAACTGGTAATATAGAACACTTCACCATAATATGCAAACTCTAAACATTAACTTGTGTGGTAACTCTGCAATTATAAATAGTTTTTCATATTAGGGTTATCACTACACATACACAACAAAATTAATGTTAACGTATTATTTGCCATATACTGAACTACTTTGTTACAACAACAATAATTCTTTCAGTTTTAGATCGCATCTTTTCGTATTTAATCTGCCTTCCACTTGTATTAGTTTTACATTTGAAACAATAATAACGGTTAGAGTTTGTCTCATTAGGTACAAAAACGAACCTTCATCTCTGTGTATCAATAGATCCTTTAGTTGACTAGCTGATATTTTTTTCGCCATTTTATAAAATAGCATATTCTTTATGTAGATCTTCATGTATGCATATTCTAATATTAGAGATTTGTTTGTAATTCACATTGCATTTACATAATTAATTGCTGCATAAACTAAAAGCAAACATTGTAGTTAAAAATGATTGTAAATTCCAACAAGATCAGTCCGTCTTGGTAACCAAAAATACAATGTACAACAGTGCATAAATTTCGGACGATAGTAATATTGCGGTTTACACCATTACAATTTCTTGCTCTACATTATTCAAAAAAAAATGTACATAGTGCTTCACAAAATTCATTTATGTAGTTAGAAATATACAAGTAAATGTTAATAAAAATTATAGTGGTTGTATAACTGTTAGCTATATACTAACTATTAAATAAATTCACTATGCAGGAAAATGAAAGGGAACAAAATATTTATATATTAAACAAAAAATTCTTTATATTGCTGTATTAGTCGAGCCATTATCAATTTAACACATTATCTGTCGACATATATTTATTACTATCGTATGTTAATTTGACAACACTTATTTACACTCACGCCATACCAACATAATTATATTTAGTCTATGTAGTGGCAGTCAAATGCTACGAAAATGTCTTGTATTGAAAAATAAATATCTTTATACCGGCTGTGTAGAAATTTATGGATGGTACCTAGTTGTTGTCAAGGGTCACTTAGACTAGGAATGTGTTTTATCCACTGTAAATGTCCAGAAAGTCGACAAAATGATGGTATAATATAAAACTAACATATAACTGTTACTTGACTAAGGCGGAATTATAAAATATCACGCTTGCGAAAGTAACATTTTCCATAATTCTTGCAACATTTTCCGATTAAGTCAATTTCTAATAGTAGAAATTCTCCGAAGCTACTGTACTAGTTATTGCGCTTTCAGTTCTAACCAATTAAACGATTTTCAATGAGCTGCAAATATGATGTGTTCTTCAACACGGAGAAAATTATTGCTTTAGTCTAACTATACTGTTTACATGCTTTGTACACCATTACCTCTACATACCATTTTCGGTACGCTGCTTAGAAAACTTGAAAAATTAAATTTGATCTAGGTAACAATATCTGTGTAAGCCCTTCAATCGTCATTATTTAGATTAATTAAAAAAAGTAAAAGGAAAAGATACAGAGAACAAAGTCGTAGGAAAAAATTTATAAAAATCTATTCTTTAGCCCCATTAAATTTCACTCATACGTTGAAGAAGCGTTGATATTAAGAATCTGATAGACAGATGTGAATATGTTCTATGTTACCAGAAGTGTTAATAACATAAGCAATAATACGTAAAATTAGATATACTATATCAGCGTTCAGGAATAATTAATTATATTCCCTTATACTACATAGTCTTTAAATTTTCTGTTTAAAGTTAGCGATGTGTTTGCAATATTTATATGATTGAAGGTATGACATGTTGATTGGAAATTAATCGATGTGCAATTAAATTAATCTTATTTCCAAAGTGGATGTTCAGGAACGAAGAGATACTTCGAAAAAAGTAGAAAATGATGCAACCGTCCGTTTTACTTGTAAAAAAAGACAAACCTTTGCCAGTGAGGTGTAAGATTAAGTGCATGGATTAAGTAACATAAAATCTCAACGAACAGAATCTGAAAAAAAAACCAACATATGTGCTAAGATAATGCAAAGTATGCATTGTATGAATACTCCTGCCTTCCTAAAGTAAAAACAAGCAACAACAATAAAAGACTCTAAATGTTTTCAATCTTGATGTCTTAGTATATTTAATCTACTCATTTTTATACTATTAGTTTCTGCGAAGTATAGTAGGATTTCAATTGCTAAATATGGTACATATTTTCATAAAACTCATCAGCTATAGATACTACATATTTTTCATATACGACCATTACAAAGAGACAGATGTATTTATTTTCTTTTAGATGTACATATTTTGCGCCATTAATTGCCTTATTCAAGAAGCACTCTCTTATGTTATGTTTCGGTGTCGGCCATCTTACAATTTTACGTACGTATGCAGTCCTTGTTTTAGGTACCTACACTGATTTAACAAACCAAGTTTCTCATTGTTATTAAGAATTTTTTAGTATTTTGTGTATTGTAAAGTCAACTATAAACAAACATGTTAGGTAAAACTGTGCACTCATATTGACAAGACTGAGATCAAAATTATATGTAGAATTCTCACTGTCACTGACAAACCAATTATTACTTCTTCGACCTCAAAAATACATCGTGTCCCGAATCAAGGACTTGCGTACATATATTGTAAACAATGAACTTTGTAATCGAAATTACGAATTTGTTAATTAGCTTTGCTTAATTTATCTTCATAAAGTCATATTTAATATGTATGGAACATTGTCTATCACACTACTAACTTTGACACATTTTGGGAGTACATCAGAACTCTGTATCTGACTACTGCAATATTTCATTATGTTGGCGCTTTTTTTCCAATTTTCATTTACATATTTATATGAAAATTGGGTACACTTAGTAATAACTAGCTACTATAACACAATAGAAACACAAAAACCTGAGATGCCTAAGTTTTTTGGATTTTACTGTTTTTCTAATTTTCTCGTACATATTGTTAGTGATCTTTTTAAGAGGCAATTTCAATATTGCAAAATAAAACTATTAATACAATTAAATCCGATACACATGCTAAGAAAATTGGTTCATATTTGAAATATACTCTATAGCAATAATGAACAACGCGTTAACTTAAGTCGATGGGTTTCCTGTTTGAAAATTGTAAAATAGCATTCCATAATTAATGGGTTATACTCTATAAATTTGTATAAAACTCATTACTAAAATACAATATTTAAAACCATCCATACGAGACGTATTCTTTTGTAAACCAACAGCAGCGAGTCATTTTAATTGTATTTAAGTGAATACTAGTTTTAGGTATATCAAAATATAATTAAACTCAACTCTGCAATTACGTTTACAACATATAGTCTTTACCTTGTCACATTAGAGTATGGTCCCTGAATAATATTTAATTTACCAATCCAAAAATTTCTTAATAACGCAGAAAATGATACTTTTATACTCATTGACATAATTTTTAACATCTTATGTTTTTTATTATTAGTGATAGACAATAATTCTCAATAACTACACTTTCATAGATTATATTACATTTGTATGCACTTTCAGGTATATTGATGTACAAAAAGATAGATATGTATGGTACAAATCTTCAGGTAAACATAATTGTTGAAGCATTTTTAAATGAACAAATAAAAAATGGTCGACGCCAAAAACACACTGCCAGCAGTGGCTCTGTCTCTCTTTCTATTTTTCACACACAATCATAATATATTATTGTCTTACTCTTCAATCATCGTATATATCCATAGCACTCACACGGCTGGCACATATTGAGAAAGAGTGGCAGTTTTATTAGAAACTTGTAGTATATCGCTGAACGGAAAATCATTACTGTCGTTTTTATGTGTATGTGTACGTTTTTTCTCGACACTGCCAAAATTTTGAAACTGCCAATATATTTACCAATCCATGTAAGTAAATCTACTGTGCTCATTGAACATAGTTCAATGTGTGTATAACAATTATTATTTCTATTATGCCGTGTGAGTGTCTAAATAAACTTATAATAATAGAATAGGTATATTACGAAGCTGCACCTAATTAGCTGTGTATATTTGTAAGTATACCACACGTTTGAAATTGTTTTGTACACAAAAGTTAGAAAAAGAAAAATAAGTTCTATAACGAGGTATAGTATCAGTTCACACAAATCGAAACAAAAAATTACACTTTAAATAAAATGATTTTGTAAAAGTGCATGTGCCCCATCTTCAGATAATCATTTGTAACATATATAAAGAGAAAGTGACTGATTTTTCTTCAACAGATTATTAAGGAACACATACCAGTTTTTGTTGTTTTGTTATTGTATAAAGACGAAATACATAAACAAATTTGGTCTATATACCATTTTAGTCTGTGTTAAACGCAAAATTGTATAATAAAATGTACATATTTATATATTAGTCAAAATAATGAAGATACCATTATGAATTTTGTTAACACATCTTTCGTTTCTACATTCTTTGAAAATGAAGTTGGAAATTGATGAAGAAATT
>SMLS01063785.1:0-23307 GCA_004785975.1 Popillia japonica
CTGTTGTAGTTTTCGAGTTCTACTTATTAGAAACTTGCGAACTATTATTTGTGCTGTTTGCCAGCTCTACCGATTATATTATATATGTATTTTTATTTCAATATAGTTTACGTTGGAGAACCTGAGCTATTGAAATAGGCAAGTGCAGATGAGTCACCTTGTTCGCATTGCATTGTATCGTATATTTGTAGATATGTATACTAAATGGGTTTTAAATTAGCCGAATATGCAGCAATTATTGTCGTTGCCGACAGAAAGCTATCTGTGTATGGCCTTGAATGCAAGAGAGGATAGCATTAGCTTCGGTATACATCGTATCCTAAGACTGTGACAGAACTGTCCAAGAAATAAACGAAGTTTCTGTACGTGCCACCAGCCGCCAGAGGGATGGCCCGGCGTGACCACAGCATGCGAAGACCGCGATCTTCTGTAACGTCACGTGTGTCGTCCTCAAGGCAACTTCGAGTCATTTTGCCATCAGGAAAGGAAGGCGCAGTCACTACGCGAACAGTACGAGAGCGTTTGATAGAAGGTGGACTGCGACACAGTAGACATTGTTGCTGCGTGAACAATAGACGATGACGGGCCGCCGCTACGTAGATGAGGTGCTACGGCGTGTTGTGCTTCTCTAATATGTTCGGCGGCGCCCACGTCTGCTATACCTATACAACAACATTCGACCGCATGTCACGCGTGTAGTGCAGGACTTTGTAGAAGAACACCGTAAACGAATGCTTCCATGGTCAGCCCGTTCTCCGGATCTGAATTCGATCGGCTTCTTCGGCTAATATTGAGCAGCTATGGAGGCAACTTGAGACGGCTTGGTTGGCCATCCGTCTCACTGCCATACGACGTCTTATTGACTCCATGCTTCGTCGTGTAGAGATGGTACGCACCGCTCGCAGGGTATATTCCCGTTATTGATGGATTCGTCCCACCAGGTTTACGGCGCTCTCCGCATGAGGGAGGAGGATTTTATGTACATACTCTCCCTATGTCCCACTAGGCCGTGGAAACCCTGTATATATGTACAGTCATGGACAGATAGGATGTCCGGGTGTACGGAGTGCAAGCTGCGCTCCTGATACAATTCGCTTGACGGCACAATCGATATTGTATCAGGAGCGCAACATGCACTCCGTATACCCGGACATTCTATCTGTCCATGATAGTACATATATTGTGTTGCTGTTTGTTTAGCTCTTGTCTGCTAATAATTGACTCGTACTCACAATGAGTGTATGTTTCCTGACACGAAAAGGTAAAGTAAAGTAGGGTACTCAATGCTTTTTGCAATTTTATAGTCATTTTTTAAAGAATTTAAGTAATTATTTTTTATACATATAATATACTGCACATGCAGTGACATTTAAAGATATATCAAGTTCTTTCTTAGATCAATAACACTGATAAAGGATTTGGCGCACATAATATTCTAAATGATTTTGCATAATTATCCTTGGTAGATGAAAGTTTTTGTCTTTTTTTGGCAAGTATATTAGCTTATCGAAATGGTCAAAATTAAATCGATATGATGCCTTTTTTTTAGTTACTCAAGTTGACGTCATATTTCATATCACTTCACTAGATCTAGTGTTTCATAGTCATAATCAACCGCAACAAAATATCTAAGCTTCGCATACGCTAACAAAGCGAAGAGATTTACGTCACGTGGGCCAAGTAACTCGGCATATAAAATCAAACAGTCAACATTTAAAATCACAGTTTATGTCAATTCAGTATTGCTGTTCGCCAGACGGAGCGGTGTCCTTTACTTTACTTCCTTTCACCTGCACTTTCCCTCTCTTTGGAAGTATTATTTGAGACGGTTGTGCGCGCGCAAAGTACTACAATAAACGATTCAAACGCTCGTAACTCGTAACTTTAGTTCACCGTCCACCTCGTGATATTATTATTGTAACACACTGTCGTACAATAATATGTCTAATATAACACAAGCACTTTCTTATATCATCTCAGTTATACAAGTTTTACCGAATTAACCTTCAATTCATTATTTGTAGTTTCTATATATGTGCAGCTTCGCCCTTTTGACTTCTCCGCCAAAAATTTATTTCAACCAAATTGAAGTTTTCTTTCTGCAGATTAGTAAACATTTATTGAGATTTATTCACTTTTCAAACATCCACAACTCCAATGTATTGTTATTGTTAAATTTTCAATTTAAGTAAAAGAACATGATTATAGTATAATCGTCAAAATTATCATTTAATAATATTTCGGCGGTACGCATAAAAGTGCATCGTATACAGTGTTTTTATCTTGTGTTACGTTAATGACTGAGTGTTTTAAGGATAGTATCGCAATCCTCTAAAAAGGTATGTCTTAATTGTTTAACAATAGATTTATAGCATCACAAAGATCTATTTCTCACGCTGTTAGATGTAATTCACCTCGCAACTATTCTCGCTTTATATATTTGAAAGTATCATACAACATGCACATAATATCAAATAGTGAAAGGGAAATCTTACAACTTGCTTGCGCATTTTATACCACATATATGTTATCCGGTATTGTCTATATTTTATTGGATTACAGCTTCTTCATTGAATTTTGAATTGGAAATTTGACGAACTGAGAATATATACATATATTCTTATAACAATGTAAATAATTTCAATATAATTGGTAGGTATATATTTAGAAATGGATAAATGTGAATAATAACGCACATAAAGTTCTTGAACTGACGGTGATCTTATTAGAAGGTTCAGCTTAGGAAATAGTAAACTAGCTCAAGAACAACCTGGAATAAAATTGTTTTAACAAAGACTGATCAAAAATATTATCAAAATTAAAAGTAAGTAATATAGTAATCGAGTAAAATCATCAAAAGAAAACGAAACCAGACGTAGTAATCGGCTTTATTATCAAATTAAGTGTTGTGTTATAATTCACCTTCTTTAATAAGCGTAATATACACATTACCAGCAGTAATATTATCTTCTTGAATATTTATATTGTATATCTTTAGATCTGCTATACGCTCTGTTAAGTGTTATGTACCGATTACCATTCAATTTACATTATAGATTTCCATATTAGTAGGAATTTTGAGCTGACTTGAGATTGAGTTTATTAATATATGGATATTCTTATATACATATGTACATGCATAGATAATATATGTTAGGTACTTCCAATAATTAACGTAATTTTTTAACACGTGCATTATTTTCTCTTGTTAAAGATTGTAAACTGGGTTCTATTTTCAAAAATGAATTAAAAAATATACCTATTGCTAAAATAGAAAATCAAGTAAGAATTCACTTGTTATGAATCATAAATTTTAGAGAAACAAGTTTAAAATAATAAATTTTAAATTTTTATGTATTGGCAACGAAAATAATCTTTGGTGTACAATAGAACTTACTGTCAGAAAAGTACATTGTCAATAAATGTTATGATCTATTTTACTTACTGAATTAAAACTAAGAACGATTCAGATCATTTTATTGCCATTAGAGGTATGTACATACATACATACATACGTATTAGTTAAAACTTCAATAATTTGCGAGTTGTACCAACAGAAAGGTTACTTTGTTGACTCAGGTATCAAACAGATGCTTGTGGTTCATTTTTCATTATTTCTGCAACATATGTAATTGACAACTTAAAGTGTACGTTTCTTAATTGCTCCGCTGCCTGATTTTCTTGAAAGACTACCAGTTGCAGAAAACAGTTTTAGACTTCTATCCAATGCTTTCCTAAATTGCATATATTACATTGCAAAATGTGGAAACTTAAATTTCTTCGATGCAATTCTCAACCGCGCAAACCTATACACTATTAATTTTACTACAACTTGGATAATAGGCCTAGACTAAAAAAAACTTCTAAAGTTACGGCCCTTTAAAATCTGTATTTAGAACTGTGAAACAAATTGTTTAAACTAGAATTGACGTAAGAATTTAATTGCTGATTGTGATTGACAATTGACTCTAATCCAATGTCATTTGGATTCATGTTAATGTAAAAGAAAACAGATACCGACTCATTTATCTACATCTTTGTCTATCAAAATGTGAACACAACTAGATGTACTTTTCAAATGAATAAATTATATTTACCAATAAATTATACACAAAAATAATCTATATATTTAAAATTAATACTATATCAAGATTGAAGAGTAGTTATTACCGTTGTATGCAAATCAACAACGCAGCATCAACAATGCATGAACTAATATGTAGTTAAAAACAATATAATAATGAACGCATAATTTCTTACACATAATAGAGAAGCAAATAGATAAAGAATCAATTTATTAGAAATAGCATTGCTCGGTAGGAAACCTATGGCGATCTTAAAAGTACTTTATTGGTTTAGCGGTACCAGTGTGTCTATTGGATACATCTTATTTTTGTTATGCTCTACTAAATTTCGCGATAAACTTTTTGTAAGTGAAGCATGCTTTTGAAAGAACTGACTGCAATATAATTCATTTTTAATGACTGTTGTTTTTAATAACTAGTGTACTTATATGACATAAAACTATATGATCATTGGATGCCTAATAATTTAATGGATCTACAAAGAATAATATGTATAACCAGGGGATTAATATTTTGATGAAACTTAACAGTCCACGGTTTTTGTCCGATTTTAAAGTTTTATCGATATCTGAATATCCTGGTTAGCAGTGCTTTCTTTACTATTTGATCAAATATTATTCACTCATTGACTTCTTGTCATTGATTCCAATTACATAATACGAAGTACGTCACGATATTTACGTTTCAATCGTAAAGCGTACTCAAATATGATAATTGAGACTATAGGAGCGTGTTGAATTTCCGAGTATATGTAAAATACATAATCGATTCAAATCTAATTTATAGCCTGCTTTAACTTACTAGAAAATTCGAAGTACCTATTCAAAGTACAAAAGGCGCTACGGTAGCGGTTTTAATAATTTCAAAATAGCGGCATGTTAGACAATCAAAAATAGTTTTAACGTAAATTTACCTACGACTTTAATAAAATATGGCATGTAGTATATTAACATCCGCATCAACATTAATACTTCTTATTTATTCTACTTATTTATTGATCTTCTAAGATTGCAAAGTCACTCTCACATCATGATACAGCTCCATAGTGGCACAAATAAGAGCGTTTGATGCTTGTGACACGTCCGGGACGCCTTACAGAGTCGGTACTTCAGTTGAGTAACATAGTTGATAGGTTAACGTTACTTACGATGAGATAATGACGTAAACACAGAAATAGTTGCAGTGGTAGCTTTATAAGCCATATAGATCAGGAAGCTGCTGCAGATGCAGCTATCACAGCCAACGTAAACAGCACTGCTCATTACTATGCATCAGTACTGGTACTGTATATAGAAACATGTTCACATGCTGGCTATTTTGTACACCCAGCTGTTGATGCAATTTTTATTTTTATATGGACTGTACTGGTGATGGATTTATGATCAATTTTCTTGGATATCTATAACTTCTTTATCAGACAATAATTATCTTTGCACAAGAAAACCATTTTCATATTATTCTATTAGCTTTTCTCCTAGGTCTATGTTTGTTAAAACGCATATCTGTAAATATGTATTTGAAATTTTCCATTATATCTGTAGTATTTATTTGTGTTGTAGTTTTTCCTTTATTTTTAACTAACAAGGGAAGATCCCGAACCCGGAAATTCAAAAAAAATTAAACTTTGGGGATATATAGAGCATACCTAGGTATGCTACACGCATTTTTTTTGTGCCGACATTCACTTTTAAGGGGTGAAAATCCCCATTGAAAAATTAGCGAATTTTCAATTTTCTGCAGGTAGGTGTAAATGCAATAGTTGCAGGATATATCAAGGTCTTTCAAAATGCGTGACTATCATATATAAAGGATGTTCCGTTAAGCCGTGCACTTATACTGCAGTTGTTTTTGTAACAATACAAAGACAAGTTTTAGATATAATTTATGGGACTTTTAATTCTGCTTAAATCTATATAGGGTGTTCTAATATACAGGGTGTTCTAAAAGTAAAAATTAACATATTCGTGGTTCTATCTGACAGAACTTCGTATAATGTTATAATATATATGTATATATATTATTGAATACTTATTGCAAGAAATAGTCTCCAACCCGCAAGTTTAAAAAACAAAATTTGAAATTTGAAAAGCTGTAAAACATGGATGTGCAAGAAGAATCTTTGCTACAAAGTTAATATATGTAATTTACGGTGTATCTCAGCGGTACTGGTAATAAATCTATGTAGATGAGACATGATTTGTTTGATAATAACATCCAAAGTGCAGAATAGAATACATTATATGTAGGTATGTGTATGCATATCTGACGCGATTTATTCATCTCATTTAATCGCTAGCTATTGTAAGGGGAAGAAAGATTAGTTTTTAGGCTAAAGTTATATCGATTCTATTAAGGGATAACAAATTTATCAATAGTTTTAACATTTTAAGAACAATACAAATATTGATCCAGTACATTAAGATACTTAATATGTGATTAGTTATGAAGTATAAGATATATAGGACATCTCCATAGATAATCCTTTACATCTTTCGGCCATATCTATTACGTAGTAAAGGACTGGCTTATGAATAATTATTCTCTATGGTGATCAAATTCTTCAAAGAAATGTTTAAAACACAGAAATTCGTTGCAGCACCCACATCGCATGATAGCCTGGGCACCGCATATGGAACAACTAGCAGGATGTGCAAAGTCCTGTTGTCTAAAAGCAAAATCTACCGGATTTTCGAACTTATTTGGTTTTTGATCGATATATCCGCTTTTATACCAAGCATAGGCAAATACATCGTGATATTTTGGTGCTGAAAGTTGGTTGTGAATAAGAGACTGTAATTTGATAACATTATTGCGTTCATGCAATACAATATCATAACCAAACCTTATACGTAATGTATCTCTTTATATTTTAACATTTTGGAAATCTCATTATTTAGATTGTTTTCAGCGCGACAATTGTAAATACAAAATAGCTAACACTTAGAAATATAGTTATAAAAATATTTGCTAATATTTTTTTGATTATAAGTGCAACTTTTGATACCATTTGAAAATCTAAAGGTATTCCTTTACATTATTTACAAAATGTAAATAAAGCCTTTAAAATCCAGCTGAAGTTGTTGTCAATATTTTAGTATACAGTGTGTTTGGATATTTCACTGACGAAAAATAACAATCGTTATCAACCGAGCGAGAAAATGAAGTACCATAAAAAATTGTAACATTTCGTACATAAATGGAAGTGTTGCAGGCAGAGTGTTTTTTTTTTCTTTTAGATAAACTCAATGCATAAAATTGCAACAATAAATATAACATTGACAAAGTAAAAATCTCTGAATAAATAAGAGTAAGTTATAACATAATTATAGTGATAAACAAGTCAAAACAAAATGCAAAATGCAAAACCTAAATGTATACCTATGTGTTTCAGAGATTCTAAATAATCAAGAAAATCAAACAAGAAATTATGTATTTTTGAGAAGCTCTTGAAATCGTTAATTTAATGGGGTCACGGCCAACTATTACTTTCATCTTTTAAAATGTGAGTTCGCGTCATAGGTGCATATCAAAAACTGAAAGTGGTCAGTTGTAGTTAGTAACAGCATGGATTCCACCCTGTCATTTCATCTTTTTGTGTTTTGCAGTTTACAAAACATACTAGAAACTTTTGTGATGTTGAGCTTTTTACATTAAATAGTTTACGATACCTACATTGATAGAATTTCAATATAAACATATAACGTTGCCACGCAATATTCACAATGACGATCTACAGTGAATGACTTGCTCTTGAAAATTTATCTCTGCTGGTAAATAATACTATACGAGTAAGAGATCATAGAAATAAGGAAAGTTATCTTAAGGCCACTTTACACCATGCTAGATTCATACTTTTCCTATACTATTTTCTAGAAAAATAGTCAGAAAAAGTATTATGTAAAGGCCACTTTACACCAAACTATACTAGATGCTATACTATTTTAAAAACTGGGTCCTGTTCTATTTTTGTTTCTAAATTGATACTATAGAGCATTCCAACCCTAGTATTCAGTACGTGTCTTATGGAAACCGAAGACATTGTTGCCATGACTAATTTAGGTTGGCAGCGATTCATATATTAATATATAGATATTTGAAATATATACTTTTACCATTTTACCATTTTACAAGTCTCTAGAGAATGGATACCTCGCGTTAAAGGGAATCAGATGACAATTCATATCGGTTTTCGAAACGATTTTGACATTTTTGTCAAAGTTATATTTGCACATGTTCTGTAGTTACACCAGCATATTGCAAATATATTAATTGATCTGGCACCACTGCTTTGAAATAAAAGAAGACAATTTATTACAAATTGCTTAAGATAGTAAAAGATGTATATATCCCATAAGAGACAATACTGAATACTAAGGTTGGAATGCTCTATAGAACATGCGCAGAAGTACTTCCGGCGGATTGGCCAACATCGGAAAATAAATACAAGTTCAGTATATTATTGGAAACGAAGGTAGGTTATGTTGTTTAGTGGCGCCATCACGTATTGATTTGTTGTACTTCCACCTAGAAAAGTATTTAGAAAATCCTAGAATAGAATTTAGTATAGAAAAAGTATGAATCTGGCATGGTGTAAAGTGGCCTGTTATTATTATTATTATTTACATCAAATATAAACATAATACATATACAGAGTGAGTTAAGCTTGACCGTTCCGCTCTACTGATATTTCGACCGTACCATAAATTTGGCGCACAATATTAAGTGTAGTATGAATTTAGTTTGAAACTTCGCTCTGATCGCGTGAACCAATGACAGCATTCTAAAATCCAACAGTCAATGTCAATTTGTCTGCTTGGTCTGTTTTGGTGTTATTTTCTGCTTTCGTTTCTTCCGTTTTCTGTATTTGCCTGCATATTAACAATACATAATTCACACTAAGATGTAATTTTGATATTTATTATTATATTAATAAAGATATATTCTATGTTGATATATTCTTATGTTTATTAATTTATTGAATTACATATTATTCTTTCATAACTAATTACCTAAACGTTAATGAGTTTGTTTGATTTGGACATTTGCCGTAAAAACCAGACAGTATCATTGCAAACTCGCCTCTAAAGCAATGTTAAATAAATACAATTCTTTAATTGCGCATGATCATGCGTTTCGCTGTATAACGCCAGGAGCCAAATCGAACAGCTATACGTATAAATTGCATAGTTCATTAATTGACATACAAAATCATAGATGTCGCACGTACAAATGTTATGTTCGCAATCTGACATGAGCGGCTTTTACACTATTACTATGAAGTGGAACGGTCAAGATTAAATGCTCACTCTGTACATACATATGTATATATCTGATGCAGATGTTCCCACTCTCTTGTCCTCACATCGAGATAATGGGATTGCAGTGTCCCATCTCGAGCTACCGGTATTGAGAGCGCTATGGCGTTTACTACTTGTTTTTCTTTTCCTTACTTTTTATTTGTTAATAGTCTTTTGTTTATTTCTTTTTTGAAGTGAGTATGTTTTAGCTGTTTGATTTCAGTTGGTAAATTGTTATATTGTGCAATTGCTTCCGTGCTTGGGACTTTTTTGTACTTTTTAATGAGAATTCTTTCAGTTCTTTTATGTGAGTGTCTTCTTGTGTTATGGTTATGTGTTTTTTTGTTGTTTTTTAATTTGGTGTTGATTTTTATTAATCCATTTTCCATTTTGTGTATTAATATTTAATTTTTAAAGTTAGCAAGTTGCCGGATAATTAATTCGCATGTTCGTTTGTATACTTCTGTTGTTGCTGTTCTTCTATCTAGTCCGTAGAGTATGTTCAATATCCTGTTCTGTTGTCTTTGTAACTTGTCTATGTTTACTTTATGATAACCTTGTATATAGATTCTCAATAATGAATCTTAAATTCTCAATTCAATTCAGGTTAAATAGAAAACTTAAATATATGGATATTGGATATCGATAATTTAATGCTTTTAATATAGATAGTAATAAAAAACAGTACAGGTTATGAAATAAATTTAATGATATTCGGAAGACTGATATCATGAAGGTTCTAGAACATAGATGGCATTGAAAAAGAAAATATTTTGTATGTCAAAATCACGAAAGATGAGCCCTGCGTCATCAAAAAATTAACGTATGAATTAAATCAGTACTTCTGATTCATATTAGATATCGTACTTCCGGATATTTTAAAAATGCTATGGCGCGTACTTACATAACGAAATGTCAAAGTATAAGTTTAATGTCAATTTACACTTACATTATTGATATCATTTACTTTAAAAAACACCTTTATAATTAAGAAAAGAATAATAATTATGATTTACGTTTCAACAAATCAGTTATAATGCTTTTTGTTTCTAATTTCAAATAATTTATTTTTATTTCAATTAAAATTTTCGCAAGCGAGGAAGAAATAAATTTAATGGGTAAGTGATGAATCAGAAATTATACGCTTCAACAACAATTAAACATGTTTTATTTGTATAGATGGCACAATGTTTTTTTCTTTACGGTTTTTTATTCTTTTTACCGAAGACACACTAATCTTTAAAGCATCTGCTACTCTCTGTAGTAAAATAGGTATATGTATAATATGAAAATAGTAATAAGTGTAATAACAGTTTCTACCTCTTGCACCGCTGATAATAGCAATAAAGGCCCATTGTTTTGCTTCTCCTTATTAGAATATTGCAACAAGTTGAATATTAATTGCCGAGATTGTGAATGCAAAGTTCTTCCGTGAGCATAATGTCAATCAATGTCAATAATATTAATATTTGACATTCCGCAAACGGTAGAACAATGTTAATCAAATTACGTCTCTGAGTTGGCTACTTGTTGTTGGTATAGAAATCTCATTTTTGTTGTATTTCTTTCTTTGTCTTGTACATTACTAAATAGACTGGAGTAATGAAACGTCAGTCTTACCGATATGTTACGGACGAATGACATACTTTTATATTGTTATCTTTATATTTTAAAGTATCTTGACTAACAACTTTACAAATGTGTGTCGTTACTAGATACATCAAATTGTGACGTAGGGCTCAACTTTCGTGATTTCTACTATACATATATTTTGTCGTAGGGTGAGAGATATTGGAAAAACAGGGTAAAATTTCACTTGTTTTCATAGGTATCACTATTTACGTACTGAGAGTTACTACTGCAGTGCCATTTTGTACATTTGCCAAATCTTTTCATAGAGTGTGAGAACGCACTCATGTGTGGTTTTCAATTTTATTTTCCTAACAATAGCAAGCAATTAATAAGCGTAAAAAATATTTATTAAATTCATTAATATTAAAATAATTAACGATTAGATACGTACTTCAGATAAAAAAATATGCTTCCAGATTATAACATATGTATGGTTGAGTTACCTGCGTTTTCTATTTATATCAAGAAAAACATAAAGAAAAGCGAAGGCATTATCTGTAATGTGACATTGAAATCTCCATAAAATCAGCATTATGTAATAATATAATAAAGCTTTAATTTATGTTAAGAAATATTGAGTTTTAATATCTCTAATCTAAAGATAATTTCACACGAATGACCGTAGTGCAAGGTAATGCGACTAGAGGTTGTTTATACATATTAACGTTTTGCATATAATTTCTGTAAAACAAGGATATATTTTAATTATTAGTTAAACAAAATTGAAGTTACGAAGATTGGATTTTGTTTAAGATTTCGGAAGTAAAATGTTATATCTAGTATGGTTGCAACGTAGTAAGTTAAACTTATGGTTTTGTATATTACTAGATGTAACAATGTTGCTCAAATAAAGTTACTACCTACCATAACTAAACATTTATAAAGTTCTATAATTTGTACAATTTATTGTTGTTATGCGTATAGCTCTGTATGAATGAATGAATTATTAGTTTACATGAATAGAATCGTAATCAATAATGGCAATAACAATACATTCATCTAACAATTAATCAATACTTGGCTACAACAGATTTTGAATTATCAGTCTGCTTGGTGAATTTTAGGAAAATGGGTATTTTCTTCTATGCTAATACATAATCTATCCATTGTCTCCAATACATTTCTCTGTAAAATTACGTCAAATTCGTACTAACCACAACAAACATTGATGTATCTGTTTGTAGTAATTGTCTTTTCGCTTGATTGCGGTGGCTGAGCTGTAGGAAGAATGAACAATTAGATACTTTTAGAAAGTACGACAGGAAGAAAATTGACTGGAAAATTATCAAATTATTTATGTATGTATATGCTCTATATACTTACATAGGTATACAGACACAACAGCCATTTTATTTTATTTAGTGCAATATTTTCATTGGTAAAATGTTAATAACGTCTTGACGTCAATTCTTTTCAAGTAAATCTGTCGGTCCCCGTATGTATGTATGTACATGTCTATAAGTCAAAATAGAAAATAGATCACTGTGTAATAGATATTTATAAAATTATAAAGTATAAATAGTTATTCACCCTTGAAATTATAATTAAACCCACACACGAGTATTGTTCAATGCTTGTTCTGCAAGAGTCAATTTTGTTGGTGAACTTAATAGGTAGGTATACTATACTTTAAATTACCATTTTCTTGGCCTTCTCAAGGTAATCGTAGATAAACGAATATAATATATTGTACAAATAGATTGATTCAATATTTATTCTGAGTTGCTTGTGAAGATTGCTTGGAGCTGATACGTTTGTTTCGTAGATTGTGATACTCACCGTATTCTTCTGATATATGTATTAAGAATGCTTTTGGAATACGATCGCGTACATATAGTTATCGAACAATAGGTGCAATTTACCCCTTCTAAGATTACACTTATGTATGTAAAAATATCAACGAAGAAATAAACTGATTCTTGAAACAACTGCACGCACGCTTGTCGTCTACAACTATAGCTTATACTGCATGTCAGTAATATTTGACAATTAAAATCTTCAGATAGGTAAGTTTGTTTCTCAAATACATGTAATTAATCATTCTAAAAACATTTATTAATCTGTTTCCACTAATAATTTTGATTTCCGGGAACGATAAAATATTCTGTGAGAACAACGTATACACCTATGCGCAAAAAATAGCAGTGTCACATATTTTGTGTTAAAAAATTTCCCTGTTGCTTTATTAAATTTGTAATTGATTTTCTTTTGTGACCGTCATATTCATGTCGATATTTATGTCATTAATTTCATTATGAAATTCAAATTGACCTATACACGGTGCTGTAGTAACTATACAAATAACAATCCATCCCCTAAGTGGTGTGCAAATAAATAGCAGTTATACAAAAACGTGGGAACTTTCTTAAAAATATTTTATTAGATGTGACTCAAACTACAATATTTGGTTGTATAACCTCTATTGGCTACAATAGCTGTACACTTTCTCGGCGTTATACTATCTAGTAATCTCTGATAACATTAAATGCGGATTTTAAAGCACGCAGATTCCACTGTATGCCAAAGTTCTTCAACATTCGATGCTTTTGGATTAAATATCGCTTGAGAGACTGAGCTGCCTAATCCATGACCTGAATCTTGGAAATAAACCACTGCCTCGCTAATCTGCTGGTATGTTTAGCGTCGTTGTCATGCATGGACACACGTCTAAGCGGCATAGTGCCTTCGGCTCAATGTAACATAACAGATTGTAGAATATTTACGTAAACTGGTGCATTCTGCCCATATCATCAGTTTGGTAACCCCATGCTTCACTGTCTTCACAGTGTAACGCGGATCATAAGCTACATTCTCCGGTCTCCTTATATATTGCCGACGTCGTCCGGTACCAAATAAGACAATTCTATCTCTCTTTTATACTCTGTCCAGCGAATGTTGCGCCATTTAGTAAGTGGCCAGGCAAGATGTTCTTTGCACTGCTATTATTTTGCATATAGATGGACAACAGCGTAACATTATTATGCCATTCTCCTCATTGTATTGCGCAAGAGTAATGTGCGTTTTGTGATTGCGTAATGGTGGGAAATTTTGATTTTAAAAGATAGTCGAGTAACTTAACAAATATTTCGGCACATATCCAACCAGATTTTGTTGCTTTTTATATTATATAATACGATAGTTCTGTCATTCTCATACGTCGAAAAATACAACAAAATGAAGTCGCTGGACTAGTAACCGTTACAATTCTACAAAACACGCGAATTGAGGTTTTCAGAGAATATTTTCTTCTCTCTTTTAATTCGGGTTTATGTGGATTTAGTAGCTGTCCAAACTATGGATTTTGCAAAGAAATGACTAAGCATGCAATCTATCATCATTTACCAATCAAGCAGTAGTCTCACTTTTCATGTAAGAGTCTGATAGAGTTTGATATACTAAGAACTGCATAGAAGCACATGTTTTATGTCGTTTCACATTGTTTTGGCTGAAACATGTACTAGGGGGAAATTATTTTAGGGACGCTAGAGTTAAATATCTTACAAATGTCATCTAGCGTTATTTTCCTAGTTATTTTCATGTTTTTATGTGGGAGACCTTTTAGATAATAAAAAATTGTAATCAAAATTTTGAAGTTGATTTAAATAGCGAACGACCTTTTAACTACACTAACATTTAATATTTTTAAATGCATTATAAAATCGAAATTATATTATACATATATATTATTTATATACATATGTATTATATTATATAAGTATTATTTATATAATATATAGTAATAGTATTTATATAATATATTATTATTATTATTATATATTAATAACTTTTCAAAACCATTAAATAAAGGTCGTTGCAATAACACTAAAAGGCCTTTCAATTTTAAATGAAATTTATGTCAAACTTGTATTCCTTGTACTTGTTTGAAAATATTTACTGTTATCAAAACGAAAAGTTCCTTCTTTCCTTTTCTTTAGAGGAAGTACATGTAATATTTTGCCGTTATCCTTGGTACAGCTGGTTTATTTAATTATTGAAAAACCTGTGTTTAACGATGCGGGTAATAATTTTGGCGGTTAAAGTGGAACCAAGAACATTAAACAATTTTTTATTCATTAATTACGCGTAAATTATATAAAATCGTTATATTATTAGGTGCTATAGATATAGATTAATTAAAATTAGTATTGTCAACATAAATCACTTATAATATACATATGTATGTAAGCATAGTGCTCTACTCAATATAGGTACGCTTAATGAAAATAACAAACAATTTGGACATAAAACCAGTTCGTTGTTCAGAAGATCAATTTAATTAGTACATCTATATTTAAAACATGCATTAGATTTTGATGTCCACCAACTTTGCTAATTGTTGTAAAATAATAGCATCTCGTATCTGCACGAAAATAAAAGAAAGTTCTATCGGAGTATCTTCCGTTGAGCGACGGTGAATGTGGCTAATGACATAAAATAAAAATATATTAAAAATAATGGATAACTTTCACTATATTTGTGAATTTCTATAAACCTACTGTTTCGATAATTTCATAAAATATGATAAGTTTTTGTTTGGAATACTTGAATTTAGCGAGCAGATAAATATTCATAAGTTTGTGTTATATCAGCACCCAAATACTACAGTGTTATGTGAGCAAGAACGATTGTGAAAGTTAATGTTGTTAGTAAAACTTGATTTAGGAATTTAGAAACATAATATTGTCTAGACGATAGGCTACTTTTTACCATTTTTCTTCTTTCAAGTGCAAATGTGATTTTGAGTGGTTTTCCAGAAAAACAAACGTTCGTATTTTGTTTGTTTAGTTGTATAGTAGTAGGTGCAAACTGTTTTCACAAATAGAATTACTTAATATCATGTAATATCGACCTTTACAATTATTATTTTTCATAAAGAGTTAAAGGCTACATTCGTGTAGTTTAGTAATAAACGCTGTTAATAAACACTTCCTATAGATATAACTTATTTGTTTAGGAACATATGTAGGCATATGTCCACATATGGGAATTAATATACTATTGATACTGTTGAATGAAGAAGCTTAATAGTTTTACAGGAGGTTGTGTAGTTTTTTCCTTATTTGATAGTAAAAATAATAACTACCAAATCTGAGAATCAGCTTCTTTCGGATATACATACATAAGTAGGTACAGAGTTAGTCACTTATACTTAAAGACGAAGAAAT
The DNA here is from genome assembly GCA_004785975.1 of Popillia japonica. NCBI lineage: Eukaryota > Metazoa > Arthropoda > Insecta > Coleoptera > Scarabaeidae > Popillia > Popillia japonica. The sequence continues at coordinate 16,180 of SMLS01063785.1, forward strand.
CTTTTTGAAGTCGTATGAATTTTATTGAAGCGAAAGCTTTTTGGTTTACGCAAGCTATCATTAAAATATATTTTTAAACTAGATGGCACTGGTGTTATTATGCCTTAAACTTCTTTCTTTCGTATAAAATATGTTCAAATATGTTTTCGTGAAATTGCGTTTATGTATAAAATTATAACGCATCATTCTTGATATATTTACTCTTTGTAGTAACTTTCACCAAATTGATGAGCCCCGTGAAACATAATCTTATTGGCTCAATATTGAAATAGCTGATGTTTTCGGTTGCTTTAAATAGCCAATTGTGCGAAAATAATAAAATTAAAGTATGTACTTAATTCTTAGCCAAGATGAATCAGGTGATAAAATGCGAATTGTCAATGACTTTGTCAAGGAATGAACCTTGATGATAGGACTAGACCGCTTAAAGATTTAAAGAAACTTTCTCATTTATTTACTTTATTAGTGTTTAGCAGTCTTTTTTGTTTTCAACTTTGGTTCTGATGCTAGTGGTAGAGCGTTACCTAGATATGCAAATAATTGCTCTACAAATTAATAAGCCTAGTTTCCGTTTAAACTTTATTTTTCACTACGATTAATTTAAGTAAGCAGAACTTTTGCATTTTCTTCATATTTATTTTTTATAAATTTAGCTCACAGTTTCTTAATAAATTTACGAAAACCAAACTTTTACTTCGACATCGACAGAAGAAAAGTATGCTTTCTCGCAATCGTAATCGTGACCTTCCGATTTTCCGCACATTCACTCATTTTCACTCACTTTGCATTCCTGAAAAAGCCACTTACATTAGTGCTTAAGCGTCTAGTTTGTAGTTCTTTCTTTTTATTTATATTTGTTTTTTGTTTTATTTTCTTTTCTTTTGTTATTGTATATATTTAAACTATTATCACACGGTATGGGAAGCTCGACGCTTTCATACATTAAGTGTATACTTATTCAGTGGGCTTTTGAAATTACACGACAATTTCAAGAATGTAAAAATAGTATACCTACTGTTGTATTTTATTACAAAAAGTGAGTAGGATATAAGGTTTCAATAATAGCTTCATAGTTTCAAAAGTATTTGTATTCCGGTAAACTTGAACAACCCCGTATATCTAGACGAATGAACTGTCGACGATTAATTCCAAAATGTACAAAATTTAGTCAATAGTCTCTACAACGTATGATATATCTGTATTAATTGCATTATATTGATTATTTAATACCTGGCACACAGTGGTGAGAAAATTTAATGATCATAACTGATCAATTCTCTTAAATCAATGCATGTTGTACTTTCATTTGGATACTTTTCAATAGTGTGCAAATAGTCAAATTAAAAGAAAATGAAACATTGTAAATATTCATATACAACATACATACGACAGGTCTGCTATACGCAATTTTCTTTGCGCAAATATTCACTTTAAGGGGAGAGGGAGAGGGGAAGAGAACCCTATCGAAAATTGCCGGATTTTCAATTTGCTTTATAAAACTTTTGTAATAAGAAAGATAGAAAGTGGGTGTAAAGGAAATAGTTTTAGCATATATGACGGTGTTCCGTTATTCCACTTACTGCAAATGTTTTTGTGACAATACAAAGAAAAGTTTCAGATATAATATTTGTTTTTTAATTCTTAAAACTATCTAGGGTGTTCTAATGAACAGGTGTTCTGAAAGTACATACGATCACATCCTTGATTTTATTATATCTAACAGTACTTTATACATACATATATTACCTACATATACTATTAAATACTTATTGCAAGAAATAATCTTCATCCCGCAAATTAAAAAGAAGAAATTTGAGAACATGTAAAGTACATAGGTAAATATGGATGTGCAATTTTTGTTGAAAAATTGTCATTCACTGTTTATATCTGCGATATTATACTTATTAGATAACGCATTGTGTTGTTTGATAATGATAGTTAGTTTTTTTCCAATGTGAGAGCTCAGAGCGTGATATTTTTCGACGTTTGTACACAACATTACTCTGCTACATTGCAAAATATTGACGATACCGAAAAAGGTACGGCAATGATACAACCAATAAGTTGATATAAGTATGTATGTAGGGAAAGTTTACCTAAAATGGGATACTTAAGGTTTGGACCCGGTTTAAAAAATGAGTACAAATAGAAAATAACGGACAACCCTCATGATGAATATACCAAACATAACTTTACTCAAAAAATAAACATGACATATGAAAGTATTATTAAGACATAAAACAAAAAAAAAATTCTTGCGCGAGTAAAATTTTCCATTTTAGTGTATCTAGAACGAGATCAGTAGTGCTTCTAAAATGGTATTATAAGTATTTCCGAAATACAGATCACATATGAAATAACTGGCCTCATTGTCTTACACTCCGCAAGCTTCGTCCCTATCTTTGACAGGAACTGTACCGAATCTACTGGTCACCAGGTTTGCTGCTTAGAAAATCTACTTTACAATAAAAGCACACAGGATGGGATCTCGTTATAGCACATGTCGTATCCCATTTTATAAATATATTAACATGTAAACAAACAATGACTCACGTTCTCCATATAATAATATAACTTTAAAATTTCATACATTATGTAGTTGTTTATGTGCTAGCAACTGGTAAAAAACTTATCGCCGTCATACCACTGGTCATAAAGCTTATGTTTGTAGAGTTTTTACAAGAAATATGTTAAAACTTAAAAACTTACCTAGCGGCGTTGCATCAATTACGATTTTGGTCAAATTGCTGCAGATTAGACATACACTGGTAGGAAGTATTAGGTCAATTACATAACAGATGCTACTGCATGTATCTACTGCAAAAATAAAGGATATCTCCTTTTACCACGGTATCTCATTTTATGTAAACTTTCCCTATAGTGTCCACATACAGAAAAATGTTTCCGATTTTGTGGTACTGTTTGGTTATTATATTGTACTGCATGAATGTCATAATGTTATCAAACTATAGTCAACCAACTTTTGGTACCAAAGTATCACGATATATTTGCTTATGCTTCCATTCCATTTCTTATCGCTTAGTATATAATATCGATTAACTACGGTTATATGAATTTGGTCTAAAATACTAAACTTTTTCTTCGTACAAGCGATTAAATCAGATTAATAAATTGTTAAAGTTTGATAGGCTAATTATGTGAGTTGCGGTTAATTTTTTTTTAAGTTTGTCTCATTTAACAATTTCGACAATTTTAAAGTAGTAAGTATCGCTTGCGTATTAACTTTAACCTAGAAAATTAGTATTAATTATTCTTATGCCGAAGTAGTGTTAAATTAGTTTAGGTACTTATATGTATATTTCCCGCATGTTCCAACAGTTCCACTCATATTCAAAGAAAGCAAATATAAAAAAAAAATCCCTGGAAGAATGCTACCGATTCACAGATAGCCGGAAACGTATCAGTTCGATAAATTTGGAATAGACATATTATCAATTGTACACGACATAAACTTCTTCTTTATGGTCATTTGACGGTATTCAGACAGAGCAATGTGCCTGGTTGAATGACTTCGTAATTGATGTTCGATTGTAGCAATTGCTTAAAAGTGAATAGAAAAGATCGCCTTCCTATCTAAAAAGAGAGAGTTTCTTGGTGAGCTGCGGTAACTAGCATTTCCATGCCCATGTAATTTTTATACTATTTCATATACTTCCTACACTAGTCAATTTCACTGAATGGGCAGATAAGGCATGAAATCTCACTCTAGTAGAGAGATCAGATCGTTTGAATCGTAATTTTTCATATTGTCATTATTGTTATCTTATCTTGTTATTGTTGTGCTTCCTGGATGGTTAATATACGGTAGTAGTACGGGTTTACTTTGATGCATTTACATGTTTTAAACAGGTTTTCGTATTTGTAGTGACAAATTTTGAAATAACTAACTGTTTGCTGTTGTTCTTGTTGTTATAATTTTGTAGACTTTCACAATTCATTAGTGTTACGTAACTAAAATATGTTATCACTGATTTTAATTGACTGTAAATTCGTTTCACATAGATATGCGCGTATGAATATTTTTAAATTTATTTTCTTATAGCTTAATTCTACAATTCTTTCCTAATTGTTAATAATGTTGCAAAAACCGGCAATGGCCTAGATGTTTAGTGTTGCATTATATTCATCGCATTCATTTATACTAAGTGCGAGCGAATATTTTAATCTCTTACCGGTAAAATTTTGAAATAAAAGAAATTGAAGTTCACGCTTCTGTAGCTTTCATGATTCGATTTCAATAGATTAGAACGAATGCAATAAATACATTTCATATGTATATTTTTATCCATCTATTACAGGAACATACATATATCTTTGGTATGTAAGGACCGTGCCAGGAAGTAGTGATTCAAAAACCAATAAATATGTATGGAGATGGCTCTAATAAACTTGTATAAATGCAGAGATATAAAATTTGATATTTGATATATATTTTTAAGAAGGCATTTATGCTCAAAATTTAAAAAATGTCAGCCAAGAAGGATTGATATTATACACGCAAGGATTTGGCAAGTAGCCTATGGATTAATGCAATTTTTAGTTTTTTGTATTTTAAGCACAAGCAATAGTTGCTTACTTTTTGTAGGTAAGCTGTGCTTGGAAAGTTACTATATGTACATCTATCGCAATCTACATAATCCTTGAGTAATACCACAGAGGCTTAAGTAGTATCAAATATGTATCTCGTACAGTGCAATCAACTCAAGACTGCCTGAGCTAATTGAAAAATTTAGATTAGGAATTGGTAACACGACTCCTTGCTTTATACTTTATATGTATACTACCGTCATTTTAACGTTACAGGGTACGTTGGAATATTTTCGTATATTACTAGCATATAAATCATCAAATTATAACAAGTTTTAATCTTAGTACTACTAGACTAATATTATCATATGTAACAGAATACTGACCCTACAATACGCCATCCTGACTTAGCTATCTAAACACCAACCTTAGTTGGGGATGTAGTCGATAAACATGGGGGTTTTGGGCTGACCATACACGATAGTTTTGACTATTCACAAAACTTTCTGGGCACTTCCATATGATCCATCTGCAATATACGCTTGTAAATTAATTTAATTACTATCAGAACTTAATATCCATGCATGTTTGTGCAGATAATTTTCTTACAGAAGCATTAACATAAATTTCTATAAATTTCCATTCCATTTCGTATATCAACGAGCACATTGTTTTTGCGTTTCACAACATTGTCATTTTCCATAAACTTTTGAACTAGTCTATCCAGATGTCTCCGAAATAAATAAATAGCGATATGTAAACAACAAGAAATGACAGGGTAGTCACTAATAGAATAGTAAACTACCCTAGTCCGCTTTAAATTTTTGTCATTAAAGGACGCCTTGAGTATCGCTCTGTAGTTGTAGCAATACCATCCTTAAAAGTAACTTGATTTCTGCTTATCTTCGAATTGAAAGGCTATTTCATTGTACCATACATGGTAATTTGGTAATGGTTTATTATCAAGTTGACATTAGGATAACGTCAAGACAGTAACATTTCTAAAAAGGTCGCTAACTGAATGGAAAACTCACACAATTTATTAGTATTATAAAAGAATATTCTTTTCGGGAGTTAATAAAAAGAATGCAACGTTCATACGAACTTCAGTATTTGGAATTCTATTCACACTATAGTTCAATGTTATATTCATTTGAACGATTTGATTATATCATTTAAACTTGATGATACCACATATAACATTATTAAATTTTGAGTTAATATGCAAGTTTGTGGACAAAACATTAATTACCGCGAAAGAGTTGTCAACAGGTGCTCCTTTCTATTTGTAAATATCTGGATCATGATTTTCAAATCATGATTGAATGTTTATTAGGAACACGTTCAGAAACAAGTATTGCGAAGAGAACGCACAAAAGATGAGCGTGATTTGTTTACACATAGTACTGATGTAATGCAGACGCAAAGGTGAGGTTATGTTATAACACAAAAATATCATGTTCCACATGGAAAAGGGGTTACCGATCATGATCACAAATCTTGTTGTAGTGGGGTTGAATCACAACTTCAAACTTTTTAAGTAGACATGATTCCTCTGAACAAAATCGGTTTTGTTCATTGATCAGTGTTAAAAAGAAATTATCTACCTAGAATAAACTACATTATACTGGGAGCAATGAAATATACACGAGATTAGTTTAGACCCAAGCGGGATTCTGTAATTAGTTATCATAGTATACACCACCAACTGCTTGGGTGAAATTGCAGTAAATATGTGTACATGTTTTATTATCGACGGTGTACAAATAAAAAAATTGGGGAAGGTTATATGTTAGTGTGCAACTTTGATATAAATTATAACATGGATACATGTCAGCTTCATTTAATAGCTAAAAGCTCCTTTACCTTGCAGTGAACTGGACCGTAACAGTTTATTCTAAACGATGCGAAAAATGAGATTAAATGACATTTACACTTATACACGACCTTAATATCTTATTAAAGTCAATTCTTATATTTATTTGGATAACAACTACTTAATTACATTATATTAATGGTATTGTGATGTTACCTACTTCTCGCTTTACTTTGTGTTTGATGCAGTTACCGTTAATAAAATCGTAATATTTGCGTAATACTTCACTGCAAGTAATAAAGTACCTATATAAAGTAAATGTTACAAGACAAGTGATGATAAACTATATATACAGTGCTAGTCATATAATTAAGAACGTTACAAACATAAACTTATTTTGTAGATAAGTCTGATGTTTCATTATTCAAACTATCCTTGCAAATGTCAGTTTGATTAAAACTAACACACTTTTATTCAATTATGTTTTTGATAAATTAATGGTTTCAAAAACCTTGTGTAGAGGCTATGAATTTATGTATATAGGTATAGTACGCTGTTAGAAGATACCTCATACTTTGACTATATAAGAAACCAATATCAAGAATCCAAACAGAGGTGCGTAGTAATTACACAGTTGTATTGTATATACAATTGTCGGAACACTATTGTCACTTTGTCCAACCTTGTCCAGCCTAGGCGCCCAGCTCGTTTTCTAAAAAAATCGTTTTACACCAAAATTGCGAATTTTATGTGTGAACTTGGAC